>JAUIMM010000505.1:0-250000 GCA_031769625.1 Taudactylus pleione
TTCAATATTTTAGTTAATTTTACTTTAGTTAGCAACAAAGTAAACAGGATAAATAAAATAATAATAATAATAATAATAATAATAATAATAATAATAATATTAATAATAATATTAATAATAATAATAATAAATAAGGGATTTTCAACTTTTGGACAAACTCTTTATTCCCCTCCCACCCATAGAGTTCTTGCTACTTGCATCCAGCTAGGACTGACAATATACAGAGAATGAGATTGTCAGATGTGAGTGACCTCAGTAGAAGGTGGGTGTGTATGTGACAGCTGATTTGATTGGTCTTGGCTTCTGTCCAATCAGCTATTGAATACAGTACATGCCCCAGTGAATCCCCTATGCAGCCATGTACAGAGATTACACATGGAGACAGGATGTACCCCCAGTGAACCCCCCATGCAGCCATGCACAGAGATTGCACATGAAGACAGGGCGTACCCCCAGAGAATCCCCCATGCATCCATGTACAGAGATTGCACATGCAGACAGTACATACCCCCAGTGAATCCCCCATGCAGCTATGCACAGAGATTGCTCATGGAGACAGTACATACCCCAAGTGAAATCCCCATGCAGCCATGCACATAGATTGCACATAGAGACAGTACATACCCCAGTGAAACCCCCATGCAGCCATGCACAGAGATTGCACATGGAGGCAGTACATACCCTCAGTGAATCCCCCATGCAGCCATGCACAGAGATTGCACATGGAGACAGTACATACCCCCAATGAAACCCCCATGCAGCCATGCACAGAGATTGCACATGGAGACAGTACATATCCCCAGTTAATCCCATGCAGCCATTCACAGAGATTGCACATAGAGACAGATACATTAATTGGAAGAGTCAGAGGGAGAGGGTAAGAGTTGGATAAATACCAGGGATAATCAATAGTAGAAAACCCCTTTGAGTATTTTATTTTTATGTTATTAATATGGAATGGATATGAAATCCTTGCAGCTGTATAGCCGCCGGGTGAAATGCTGACGCTGGAAACCTGAAGCCGCAGGTATACTAACACTAACCCTTCCCCCCACTAACTCTAACCCTCCCTTGGCGGTGCCTAACCCTAAAATTCACGGGTTGGTGCCTAACCCTAAGGCTCCCCCAGCGGTGCCTAAACCTAGCCCCCCCCTCCCCGCACCCTAAACCTAATTCTCCCGGGGGGGTGTCTAACCTTTACACCCCCCCCAGTGATGCCTAACCCTAACCCCCCTTCCATTAGCCTAACCCTAACCCTCCTCACAGGGGTGCCTAACCCTAAGTAACCCGGGTGTGCCTAAAGCTACCCCTCCCCCCCCAGTGGCTAAGTCCTAACATTCCCCGCCTGCCTTCATTTGAGAAGCCATTTGTCGGGGATTCTGGCGTTGGGCTAAAGATAGACATTTGCATTTAGACACCTATCTTTAGTACCAAGTCGGGATTTAGACGCCGGGACTTTGTCAGACAGCTTCCCAACTTCTGACTACATCGCATTAATACATGGTGGTGTTAACTTACTGTATTTCTAAACTAGTATTTTAATCTAGAGATGAGCAGTTCGGTTTTTCTAAAAACAAAACAGACCCGAACTTTGAGGTTTCCGAGTCGAACCAAGTCCAGGCTCGGGTCCTTCTCAGAACTAAGATCTAAAAAACAGATCTCTCGTATTTTGTATTGCATTTAAATCCCTCCCTTGTGATTTCAGGTGCGGTGGGGTGGTCAGAATTGAGTGGAAATGACTGAAAATGGATGTTATTGATGTTAAGAATACTATAGGAACAACAACTGGCCCAAGTTACATGATTTTAGCTATTTTTAGCAATATTTAAAGAAATCCAAAACCAAAACACGAAAATGATATAGAACCAAAACACGGGGGTCTGCGCACATCTCTAAGTTATTCACCGGGTAGAAAGGACACCTGGAGGGTTGTGCTCACATTCCTCTGTAGTTGGCAGTATATACTATTGGTTGGAGATCTAATATTGTCGACATGTTCAGAATGTCAGCATCAACCCAATTATTATTATTATTATTATTACTATTATTATCTTTTGTTTATACGGTGCCTTAAGAGTACTATAGCACCACACAAAGGGGGCGGAACATACAGCAACATTACAAAAAGACAAATATAGGGACAAGTCCATAAAATACATATACATAAATACATAATTACCACAGTAGGAAAGAGGGCTCTGCCCGCAAGAGCTTACATTCTAGGTGGGCTTCGGGTGGATACAAATTGGTAATGGGAGCAAAGTTGTTTTTTTTTTGAGGACTAAGGCCCTCATTCAGAGCCGTACGCTCTGAGCAGAGCGCACGCTCTGAATGAGGGCCGGGCTCCATTTTCATGGAGCGTCCTCCTGGACGCTCGTATAGCTGTGGGTCACCACCCACAGGCTATACGAGCGTGCATTGTGATGGTCGCGATGGTCGAGACCATCGCGACCATCGAATTTGCGAGCCGGAGCCTGCGGTTGAGGTTTTCAACCGCAAGCTCCGGAGTGATTTTGGCTCTATCAGAGCCAAAATCACTCCCACTGACATCACTAGCGATGTCAGTGGGCCGGCTTCTGACGGGAGGCGTTCCCTTAGGAACGCCCCCGTCAGGGAGGCACGCCCCCGGCATGCCCACCAAAGGGGGCGTGCTGTCAATCAACATTGACAGCACGCCCCCTTTGATCGGACACAACGAGCGAAGGACTTTCCTTCGCTCGTCGCGTCTGGCGCATGCGCACGACGGAGCTCCCCTCCGTCGTGCGCATGCTCAGTCCATAACATCGACCCACTTGCGAGCGGACAGCCGCTCGCGAGTGGGTCTGAATCAGGCCCTAAGGATTCATGTTATCCCAGCCGTACCCCAACCAAACCACACAGAATGAACTGACCGTCATTGTTATAGATTATAAATTCTGCAAAAGAAAATGTATGAATACAGGGCCTGATTCAGCAAGGAACGCAGTTGCTAATTCGCACGCAGACGATTAATTCGCACTCCGTATGCATATTCGAGCGCAGTGCATGTACACGAACTAGCAATTGCTATGGGAACTGCGTCTGCAGAGGCTACACAGAACCCTGAGCAGAGTGATTGACAGGAAGTGCCGTTTGGGGGTGGTGACGAGGGGTGGTCGGGTGAACGCAGACCTGTCAGTGCGTCTCAACGCTGTTGCAGGGGCGTGCATAAATTATCCACTGCGATGCCTTACACAGCCTGAGGCCTCATAGCGTGCGCTGAAGTCAGCAGTTCCTGAGTGAGGTCTGACCTGCCGTAACTGTGCGTATGGGTCCGATGTTACGCAATGTTACCGATTAATTCGCTATGTTGCCCAAGTATACGGATGTGTGTAAGGGGGAGGTGGGCGTCCTTATGTAGGCTGCGATGGCAATGTCATTGCAAACATTTGCATTTCACCGCTGATATCAGCAATTGCGCAGTGTGAGAATTAGCAGAGTAGCGATCCCTGCTGAATCAGGCAGACAATACAGAATGGACATAAGAGGCTATAACATACTTTAACTCGAGGTTTGCGTCACCAGAACTTTGCTCCTCTGGGAAATAGTCTTTTCCGCCTCAAAACTCCAGTTGTGTAAAAAATTTTGCCCGTATTTTCCTGCTGTAAAGGGCTAATTACTTTCCAACACTGGAAATCTCTGTCACCTTACACACGGGTTATAAAATGTAACAAAGTAACTCCCTGAAACAATCTACACACAATAAACTAGAAATTGCACTGTCTGTAATTAAGACCAATGCACACAGTACAGTACACGCTACCGCACTACTGTCCGGCTGTCAGGGGGTTAATGCAGTCAGGCAACAGTTATTTACGAGAAAGGCTTGGGTATACTGTAGGTGGAGAACATCAAGGACACAACTTATTACATTTTTGTTTTAGCTTTAATATAAAAAGTCAGGGTGCTTAAACATAAAACAAGGTATAAAATGACATACTTATAAACATCAAATAAGCAAAACTTCAGTGCGCCACGGCAGGTAGCAGTATTCAAGTATGTAAGGCGCGCAGCTTCGTAAGAGCTAATCCTCCCTGGCTAACGCCAACATGTGATAACAGTTACCAGACACCAGCACAAGCAGCAGGGAAGAAATTAAAGTCAGCTCCAGCCGCTTGTTACTGCTATGCACACAAACCCAGTCAGTCATGCAGGAATGAAAGCAATGTAAGGCTAGTGCAGCTCCAACTCCCCAGTGATTCCAGCCAGGGGGCCGAGAGCATGGGATAACCCAACAGCAGGGCCGAGCGCCCCCCCGGATCAGCCAGAGCATGGCCAGCTTCGGGCACACATTGTTCATTTTAGAGGGATTTGGATACTGCTTTAGGAAATGTTATTTGACGACAGATTTAAATGTCAATGGGCCTGATTCAGAGCCGTTCACTATTTGCGGTCGTTCGTTCAAAAACAAGGGGTGGCTATTCAAATGATCCGTTCGCAAATTGCAGTCTGTTCACACCTCTAAGTCTGAACGAGCGAGCAAAACATACGCTCGTTTATTTGTTAAAAGCGCCCCCTGGCCGCTCGCACCATACGTCATGTCCGCTATTTATTAGATTAATCGAGTACATCGAACAGCGTATGAACTGCTCGCTATTCTTGTGGTTGGTTTTTTCAACCGCTATTTTGCGAGCACTTCTGAGTTTAAAAAAAGCAAGTGACGTGGTCAGTGACGCTGCTGTATTAATTATGCACTCCCTTAAAACGCCTGTTTTGACCTTTAAGCACGCCTGCGTTCGAATTCCACTCCCCCGTTTACAAGCACCTTCCCCTGTTACCACCCACATACGCCTCATTCTGTCACTCAAAATAGCAGGCACTCGCTATATAGCGTACAAACGATTTTCGGCCGCACTGACTGGTTCGTGCATGCGTACTAAAAACCGTACGCATGCACAGATGTGCGAACATCGCTCGGAACGAGCGTACGGCCGCTAGCGAGCGGCTCTGAATGAGGGCCAATGTCTTTATCAGTGTGTTTGGTAGACAGTAAGTCATCCTGACTGCATCCTGGACCTGGATAACCGGCTGAATTATGGACATCACCTAAAATTCCCAAAATGTACTTACACAAAAACATCGCAATGGAAACTGCAACTATTAAGTCACTGGTGTGTACGATCTGGACACGCGTCAGCCTAGGAATTATTTAGTAGGGGAACGAAAAGGTTCAAGATTGTATCGTGGGGCAGATTTATCAAGAGAGAAATGCCTTGAAACTAGAGATGTGCAGTACGGTTTTGGCTCAGATCTTCCCACCAAGTTCAGATCTCAGAACGAAACAAAACATCATCTTTCACGGACATCTGTCAATCAAGCTGTGGCTTTTGGGGCACTGCGATCGACGTCGCAGGACCAGATATGTACATAACCAGGGGTCTAGTTACTAAGCAGTGTTAGGAGACAGAGTGAAAAGTGATAAGGTATCAGCCAATCAGCTCCCAACTGTCATCTCACAGGCTGTGTTAGAAAAATGACAGGTAGGAGCTGATTGGCTGGCACCTTATCACTTCTTTACTCTGTCTCCTAACCCTGCTTAGTAAATAGACCCCCTCAGTGTGGCTCCTGCACAAGCACAGATCATTAAACATCACAGATTTGCATAAATATCAGATTTATGTAAATCTGTGAATCTGGCTCCGCGTCGTCAGGCTTTATTTACTAACAGGACATTTAGGTGCAAACTCTGAACCACAGCAACCCATCAGACCACAGCGACCAATCAGACCACAGCCACCCATCAGACCACAGCAACCCACCAGACCACAGCAACCAATCAGACCACAGCAACCCACCAGACCACAGCAACCCATCAGACCACATCAACCCATCAGACCACAGCAACCCATCAGACCACAGCAACTAATCAGACCACAGCAACCCATCAGACCACAGCAACCCACCAGACCACAGCAACCAATCAGACCACAGCAACTCATCAGACCACAGCAACCCACCAGACCACAGCAACACATCAAACCACAGCAACTCATCAGACCACAGCAACCCACCAGACCACAGCAACACATCAAACCACAGCAACTCATCAGACCACAGCAACCAATCAGACCACAGCAACCAATCAGACCACAGCAACCAATCAGACCACAGCAACCCACCAGACCACAGCAACCAATCAGATCACATCAACCCATCAGACCACAGCAACCCATCAGACCACATCAACCCATGAGACCACAGCAACCCACCAGACCACAGCAACCCACCAGACCACAGCAACCCATCAGACCACAGCAACCCATGAGACCACAGCAACCCACCAGACCACAGCAACCCACCAGACCACAGCAACCCATCAGACCACAGCAACCCATCAGACCACAGCAACCCACCAGACCACAGCAACCCATCAGACCACAGCAACCCATCAGACCACAGCAACCAATCAGACCACAGCAACCCATCAGACCACAGCAACCCATCAGACCACAGCAACTCATCAGACCACAGCAACCAATCAGACCACAGCAACCAATTAGACCACAGCAACCCACCAGACCACAGCAACCCATCAGACCACATCAACCCATCAGACCACAGCAACCCATGAGACCACAGCAACCCATGAGACCACAGCAACCCATGAGACCACAGCAACACACCAAACCACAGCAACCCACCAGACCACAGCAACCCATCAGACCACAGCAACTCATCAGACCACAGCAACCCACCAGACCATAGCAACTCATCAGACCACAGCAACCAATCAGACCACAGCAACCAATCAGACCACATCAACCCATCAGACCACATCAACCCATCAGACCACAGCAACCCATGAGACCACAGCAACTAATCAGACCACAGCAACCCGTCAGACCACAGCAACCCGTCAGACCACAGCAACCTATCAGACCACAGCAACCTATCAGACCACAGCAACCTATCAGACCACAGTAACCAATCAGACCACAGCAACCAATCAAACACTTGCTTTGTTTGTCTTTTTTGCAGTAACGTAGCAAAGCTGATAACTAATTGGTTCCAGCCGTCCACTGCAAAATTGTGGCCCTATACAGGTAATTTTTAGGCACCTACCTTATGCAAACATACTCCACAAGGGCCTGATTAAGACACAGCCAAAATGGCAATATTTTCGCAAATTGAAATTACATTTAACTGCACATCTGCCTGATGGTCCTGCGACGGCGGCCGCAGTGAGGGTTTATTTGCAAAGTGATTGACAAGCAAGGACCGCTTGTGGGCGGCAATGTGGGAAGCAGCTGAAATACAAGCGTGGCTGTAACCGTTATCGGGGCGTGTTACTGTCAACCACTCTGAGAAACCATAGAATTACTCCGAAGTTTGATGATCGACCGATGTGCGACTGATGTATGCAAGTGGCAGATCTGAGACGCCGCAGGTGGGCATCTCAATACCGGTCACGGCAGCTGCGACATTTGCATATTTTTAGCACATTCTCTGCGTACAGGATTGCGGCTGTGATGTCATTTGCGACCGTCCCTGAATCAGACCCCATTCCGTTATTGAGTGACTATTAATCCCATTCGCCAATGGCACTGATTCCGAGATGGACGCAGTTTCGGTTCTTCCGCAGTTGAGCAATTTCTTGCTACTGTGCAAGCACGAAAAATCCAGGAAACCATTACTGCGCATGCGCAAACCCAAGTGCCCGATTGCACTCACAATTGCGAATTGGGCTTGCTCATACTTGCAATGGGGTTTAGGGGAGGTGACCTGAAGAGAACGCAACAAGGGGCCATGTTATGGGCGTGGCTGGGAACGTTTCTGTGCTCAGATTCGCAAATCCGCTGCCTCAGGTGCCATGTTTAGCTGCATTTGAGGAAAGTAGTTACAGATGGCCATGGTTACCACAAATATCGATGGTTCCACCAATGTTGCGTCAATACTGTACAGCGCTCGTTTATGTCATTGGGCCTGATTCAGAGCCGGACGCTCTGACCAGAGCGCTCGCTCTGAATCAGGGCTCTCCTCCATTAAAATGGAGCGTCCTCCTGGACGCTCGTATAGCTGTGGGTCACCACCCACAGCATATACGAGCGTCCAACAAGATGGTCGCGATGGTCTTGACCATCGCGACCATCGGACTTGCTAAGGAAACCCTGCGGTCAGGTTTCCCAGCCACAAGCCCTGGAGTGATTTTGGCTCTATCAGAGCCAAAATCACTCCCACTGACATCACTAGTGATGTCAGTGGGGCCGGCTTCAGATGGTAGGCATTCCCATGGGAATGCCTCCGTCTGGCAGGCACACCCCCGGCACGCCCACCAAAGGGGGCGTGCTGTCAATCAACATCGACAGCACGCCCCCTTTGGTGCGAGACCCGGAGCGATGGAAAGTCCTTCGCTTGCCGGGTCTCGCGCATGCGCACGAAGGAGCTCCCTCCGTCATGCATATGCACAGTGGGGAACATCGACCCACTTGCGAGCGTACTGCCGCTCGCGAGTGGGTCTGAATGACCCCCATTGCACGGTGGATGGATTACCAATAGATGTGTGCATGACACCCGTGTTTTGGTGCTAAATCATCACCGTGTTTTGGTTTTGGCAAAACCACCCTCAAGTGTTCTTGCTCGGATTCTGTTTTGGTTTTGGATTTCTTTAAAAATGTATTAAAACAGATAAAATCATGTAACTTGGACCTGTTTTGGTTCCTATAGTATTAACATTAATAACATTAATTTCCAGTCATTTATAGTAAATTTTGACCACCTCACAGCACCTGGGATGGCGACGTACTTGATCATAGCGGCTCAGGGACTTTAGGAGGACGAATAGGTCTAAGCTATTGCCACTAACTGTTGATAACTTGGAGGTTGAGAGGGTAAAAGATTTTAAATTATTGGATATTTTTATTTCTGACGATTTTCGGTGATTTTTTACTGCTGCGTCACTGAGAGTGTGTTATCCTACTGTGTTCCGGTTTGGTATGGGAATAGTACCAAAGCGGATTCTAGGTTGTTAGAGCGAGTCGTTAAAGACGTCTCAAAGTCTTATTGGTAGTGAGTCGCCCTTTGTTGAAGAAATTTATATTAAAATTGTGTACGTAAAGGAAATAGCATCATAAAATATTGCCAGCATCCGAACCACAGTGTGTTTTTCATTTTACCATCAAAAAGTCGCTTCCGGTGATTCAAATCGAGAACTTTGCGGTACAGGAACAGTTTTTTTCCATCAATTATTGTTAGAATGAACCTGAATGGGGATTTAATCTAATATGTTATTCCAGCCTGTAATGCGTATGTGGTTTACCTGGTTTGAAAATTCGTTGTTCTTTCACAATGACAATACAAATATTTATCTTTATCTTATCTAAATCACAAAAGAGAGACTTACATTATTATAATTATAATTAATTATCAATGCAATTCAAAACATGTGAGATCTGTTTTCTAAATCTGGGTTTCGGATTGCAAGAAGCCTCATGTCAGGACCCCAAAGTGATTCCGAACTAGGGCCCTCATTCAGAGCCGGACGCTCTGAGCAGAGCGCTCGCTCTGAATGAGGGCCGTCCTCCATAAAAATGGAGCGTCCTCCTGGACGCTCGTATAGCTGTGGGTCACCACCCACAGCACATACGAGCGTGCAGGATGATGGTCGCGATGGTCTTGACCATCGCGACCATCGCCAGTGCGACCAGAAGCCTGTGGTCGGGGTTTTCGACCACAAGCCCTGGAGTGATTTTGGCTCTATCAGAGCCAAAATCACTCCCACTGACATCACTAGTGATGTCAGTGGGGCCGGACCCAGACGGTAGGCATTCCCATGGGAACGCCTCCGTCTGGCCAGCCACGCTCCCGGCACGCCCACCAAAGGGGGCGTGCTGTCACTCACCATCGACAGCACGCCCCCTTTGATCAGACACAACGAGCGAAGGAAAGCCCTTCGCTCGTCGCGTCAGGCGCATGCGCACGACGGAGCTCCCTCCGTCGTGCGCATGCGCAGTGCACACCATCGACCCACTTGCGAACGGACAGCCGCTTGCGAGTGGGTCTGAATGAGGCCCTAGGACTTGATTAGACTCAGAGGGCCTGATTCAGGGCCGCTCGTAAGCGGCCACTCGTTCGCTCTGAGCGATGTTCGCACAACTGCGCATGCGTATGGGTCGTAATGCGCATGCGCAAACCAGTCATTGCGGTAGGAAATCGTGCGCTCGTAAAACAGCGAGGGGCTACTAATTTGAGTGACAGAATGTACCGTTTGTGGGTGGTAACAGGGGAAGGTGCTTGAAAACTAGGGATGTGCGCCGGACCATTTTTGCCGGATTTGGATTTGGATTTGGTTCTAATTCGTCGTCCGGCTTTGGATTTGGATTTGGATTTGCCAAACTGCGGTGACTGGCTTTGGATTTAGATTTGGATTTGGATTTTTTTACAAAAATTGACAAAAAAAGCTAAAATCTCATAAATTGGTCTTTTTTTTCTTCCTAGAGTATTATTAACCTCAATAACATTAATTTCCAGTCAATTTAGACAATATCACAGCTTATAATATTGTTTTCAACATTATTGGCCAAAGGTTGCAGTGAGCTGACTGGTTACTAAGCGACAAAGCAACGACACAGACACCACAGTATAAAGCACATCTATGACACATTGCCACACAGCAGTGGCAGAAATGAAAAGTAGTGCACCCACCCAGTGGGTACGGCCAGCAGAGTCACAGTACTTGTTTACATAGTGGGCTACGGCCCTAGGAGTCACAGTGCACAATCTTATTCGCATTACACCGCACATAGGGCCTGATTCACATTACACCATAAAGTTGCGTCTCTTATTTATGTTACGACACACAGTAGTGCCCCTTTTACACAATGCCCACAGTAGTGCCCCTTTTACACAATGCCCACAGTAGCGGTGTCCCTTACACAATGCCCCCAGCAGTGGTGCCCCCTATGCAGTCCCCTTAGTAGTAGGGTCCCCTATACAGTGCCCCCAGTAGTATGCCCCCCAGTAGTATGCCCCCCATTAGCATGCCACCCAGTAGTATGCCCCCAATTAGCAGGCCCCCCCAGTAGTATGCCCCCCATTAGCATGCCACCCAGTAGTATGCCCACCATTAGCAGGCCCCCCCAGTAGTATGCCCCCCATTAGCAGCCCCCCCAGTAGTATGCCCCCCATTAGCAGCCCCCCCAGTAGTATGGCCCCCCCAGTAGTATGGCCCCCCCGTAGTAGGCTGCCCCAGTAGCAGGCCCCCCTCAGTAGTAGGCTGCCCCAGTAGTAGCCCCCCTGTAGTATGGCCCCCCCTGTTGTATGGCCCCCCCAGTAGTATGCCCCCACAGTAGTATGGCCCCCCCAGTAGCAGGCCCCTCAGTAGTATGGCCCCCCCAGTAGCAGACCCCCCCAGTTGTATAGCCCCCCCCCAGTAGCAGGCCCCTCAGTAGTATGGACGCCCAGTAGCAGACCCCCCCAGTTGTATAGCCCCCCCAGTAGCAGACCCCCCCAGTAGTATAGCCCCCCCAGTAGCAGACCACCCCAGTAGCAGACCCCCCCAGTAGCAGACCCCCCCCAGTAGCGCCCCCGGCCCTTGCACAACTTTCACAAGTTAAAAAAAAAAAATTACCTGATTCCTGATTCCCCGCTCCCGCGCCGTCCGCTCTGCTGAGCCTGTCACACACTGCGGAGGGAGCCGGAAGACGGAGCTCATGTGTGAGCTCCAGCCGGCTCCCTCCGTGCAGCAGCCAATGAGAGTCTGTGTGACTCTCATTGGCTGCTGTAACAAACACACAGCTGCCGCTGGCGGCTGTGTGTTTGTATCTGTGTAGGGCAGAGCGCGCGCTCTGCCCTACACAATAGGAGACCTGATGTCGGATTCTCTAGTGAGAATCCGACATCAGGCGGCCGCCGTTCGGCCCCGAACGGGGATCCGAGTCAGGCGGTGAACACCCGAACAGGGTTCGGGTGGACTCGGATCCCCAATGTTCGGAGCGGTTCGGATTCCACAGAATCCGAACCGCTCATCTCTATTGAAAACGGGGGAGTGGAGATCCGAATGCAGGCGTGCCAAATGGTCAAAACGGGCGTTTATTGGGAGTACATAATTAGTAAAGGAGCGTCATCGACCACGTCACTTGGTTGTCTTTTAGCCTGAACTGCTCGCAGTGATTGCGGTAAGAAAATCCTACCACAACCACTGCGAGCAGTTCAGATGCCTTCCGATGTTCCCGATTAATCTAATAAATACCGGAAATGACGCATGATGCGAACGGCAAAGAGGCGTCTTTACAAAATAGCGAGCGCATTTTTGAATGCTCGCTCAGACATAGAGGCGTCAACACACCGCAAAGAGCGAGCGCTCAATTTAAATATCCGGCCCCTTTTTTAGAACGACCGTCCGCAAATAGCGTCCAGCTTTGAATCAGGCCCAGAACCTGTAAGTTTTCGTGTGTTTGGTTTTCTCAAAAACCGAAACGCTCATCTCTAATTACCAACCTACTCTGAATCAGGGACAATGTTGAATGTTAGTATTAATCCAGTTTACAATATTATTTCTCCTCTGGCAGGTTCCTAGCTGGCTTCACTATGAGCATCTAAGCTAAATTTATTATTGCCGCAAATCATTCAAAGCAAACATGTCCTGCAGACGTATCTATCTGCAACAACAGCAGCACGCTCATCTGTCTCCCCCAGAGAAAGGCCTCTGCCTACTGCAGACAGCAAGCCATCTATCTGACTAATCCTATTCATTGTCTCAGCCCTCTATCAGGCCGAGCTGCTGGGCCATCAAACAGGAGGAACGCAGGTCTCTGACCACTCCTAAGAGGCAAACGTCCAACAGGCCATTCTCACCTGTATTTTCCTCTCTTCCCAGTCTGCCAAAAAATGATTGTTCGCTTTTCCGCTGTACTCAGGACAATGGCAGGGTAAGGGGTGTTTGCTCAGTTTCGTTATATATAAAAAATATATATATTTTTTTATCTGTGTACAGAGCTGTCCAGGGTGAATAGAAGCCAAAGACGTCCACGCGAGCAGCAATAGGGGCGATTTAGTAGCATATGAGACATAACATGTGGCTCTTATAGGGGCCTATTCCCGAATTTTTCGGATAACCCCCGGCACCCCCGGACGAGTAGGAATATCTCCCGCATCCCGCCCACTTCCTAGTGAAATGGGCAGTATGGTGAGATTTTGCCTGGAATTTTCGGGTCCGTAGGGAAGGGGCGGGTCTAAATGGCGCAAATTGCGTCATTTAGCCCCGTTCCCTCCTCACGGACCCGCGAATCGCGAGGGTTTTCTGTAAAGGGGTTGGGGCCTAATGCCGTCTATCGCCCCCCGAAGAGGAGAGCAGCAGGTCCCTTCCAGCTGCTCCCGGAAAGCTGCCCAGGAATGTCGGTAAGTATGATTCATCATCACTTAATTTGTACAAAAGCAGTTGAAAATGAAATTTTTCACTTGCAATTGTAAAAATTAATTTATCGGGCCATTCATCAAGAAGGTAAAAAAGGAGCTATCACAGATATCTCCTACTTACCTTCTTCTGGCGGAATAGCCCGCTTCCCCCATACAATAGTATCACAGATATCTCCTGCTGGAATTGGTATGAAATACCGCCGGCCGCATGGATTCCCGTCAGCGGCAGCCCGACAGGAGCAGAATGCGACACAGCGGAAGCCCGACAGCGCTGGAAATACTGATCGTGGATAGGTAAGTATTTACTAACCTAACCCCCCTAACCCTAACCCATACTTACCTACCTTTATAAATCTCTTCCCGGGAGAAGCCCGGGTAAGAGAAGCAGCAGGGGCCATTGGGGGCGGGGCCTAATGATTCGCGTCATTAAGCCCCGCCCCCTCGCTGCAAAACTGCCGCGATTGGGTCTAATTTACATAGGGGCGGGGCCAAATGCTGTGATTCATGCAGAATCACAGCTTAAGCCCCGCCCCCTTCACGGTGACCCGCGATCGCCGCGGGTATTCTCCTCATTCTGCCCACTTCACTAGGAAGTGGGCAGAATGCGGGAGAAATGCCTACCCTTCCGGGGGTGCGGGGGGGTTACCCGAAAAATCAGGAGCCTCCCGCGAAAACCGGGAGGGTAGGCATGTATGCCCTAACCCTCCTTAGGGGTGCCTAACCCTAACTTACCCCCCAAGTGCCTAACCTTAATCCCCCCTATAAGTGCCTAACCCTAACCACCCCCTTCCCCGCTGCCTAACCCTAACCCTAAGTCCCCCCCGGGGGTGCCTAACCCTAACTCTACCTCCCCCTAGCCTAACCCTAACCCTCCCGGGGGGGTGCCTAACCCTAAGTACCCCATGGGAGCCCTAAACCTAACCCTTCCCCCACCGCGGCTATCCGCTCGCGGCGCCCGGCATCCCAACGATCGGGATGCCGGGCGCCGGTCTCCCGGCGTCGGGGAAAAGCGGGCGTCTACATCTAGACGCCCGGCATTTCACCCTTGCCGGGAAATGATAGTCGGGAAGCCAGCTGCCGGTATTTAGGCAGTTGGCTTCCCTATTGCCTCCCCTCCTGCTTACCTTCCTCTCCCGAAATGGCCCACTGTCCTCATACACTAGTATTACAGATATCTCCTGCTTACCTTCCTCTCCCGGAATGGCCCGTTTTCCCCATACACTAGTATCACAGATATCTCCTTCTTACCTTCCTCTCCCGGAATGGCCCGCTGTCCCCATACACTAGTATCACAGATATCTCCTGCTTACCTTCCTCTCCCAGAATGGCCCGCTGTCCCCATACACTAGTACCACAGATATCTCCTGCTTACCTTCCTCTCCCGGAATGGCCCACTGTCCACATACACTAGTTCCACAGATATCTCCTGCTTACCCTCCTCTCCCGGAATGGCCGCTGTCCCCATACACTAGTATCACAGATATCTCCTGCTTACCTTTCTCTCTCGGAATGGCCCGCTGTCCCCATACACTAGTTCCACAGATATCTCCCGCTTACCTTCCTCTCCTGGAATGGCCGCTGTCCCCATACACTAGTATCACAGATATCTCCTGCTTACCTTCCTCTCCCGGAATGGCCGCTGTCCCCATACACTATTATCCCCCATACACTAGTATCACAGATATCTCCTGCTTACCTTTCTCTCCCGGAATGGCCCGCTGTCCCCATACACTAGTATCAGAGATATCTCCTGCTTACCTTCCTCTCCCGGAATGGCCCACTGTCCCCATACACTAGTATCACAGATATGTCCTGCTTACCTTCCTCTCCCGGAATGGCCCACTGTCCACATACACTAGTATCACAGATATCTCCTGCTTACCTTTCTCTCCCGGAAACGCCCACTGTCCACATACACTAGTATCACAGATATCTCCTGCTTACCTTTCTCTCCCGGAATGGCCCACTGTCCACATACACTAGTATCACAGATATCTCCTGCTCTCCTGGAATGCCCCACTGTCCTCATACACTAGTATCACAGATATCTCCTGCTTACCTCCCTCTCCCGGAATGGCCCGCTGTCCCCATACACTAGTATCACAGATATCTCCTGCTTACCTTCCTCTACCGGAATGGCCTGCTGTCCTCATACACTAATATCACAGATATCTCCTGCTTACCTTCCTCTCCCGGTATGGCCCGCTGTCCCCATACACTAGTATCACAGATATCTCCTGCTTACCTTCCTCTCCCGGAATGGCCGCTGTCCCCATACACTAGTATCACAGATATCTCCTGCTTACCTTCCTCTCCCGGAATGGCCGCTGTCCCCATACACTAGTATCACAGATATCTCCTGCTTACCTTCCTCTCCCGGAATGGCCCGCTGTCCCCATACACTAGTATCACATATATCTCCTGCTTACCTTTCTCTCCCGGAATGGCCCGCTGTCCCCATACACTAGTAACACAGATATCTCCTACTTACCTTCCTTTTTCAGAATGACCCGCTGTCCCCATACAATAGTTAAGTAAAATCTGATTGGTTTCCTATGGGCAACATCTCCACTTCTAAAAACTTGCACTTTAGTAAATAGACCCCTTAGTGCCTTAGGAAACCGATGCGTTCTGCTATAGGAGTGAAATGGAAACTGACCTTCTTCCTCCCAGCAAAGACTTCATTTAGTTTAAGACATTGGCAACTCATCATGCATGATTCAGAGGTGTCGGTGTAGGACACAGTGAAGCAATTCTTTGCTGCTGTACATGCGCCAAAGCTGGACTGTGCACGTTCTGGTTTTTCTTCTGTGTGAAGGGGTCAACCCGGGTCAAAATTCCCAGGAATTTCTACCGGGGGTTGACCCTTTCACACAGATAATGGACCCATATTGATCAGCAAATTACCGGGTCCAAATGATTGACCGGGGAATTTGCTTTTCTGTGTGAAATGGGTTAGAAGCTGATTGGCTGCGTTAAGGGCTGTAGCGCGGTCCAATATTCAAATAGTGGAGCCACCGAAACTTCCAGTGATGTCTGGCAGCAGTAAGAGTGGCAGTTGGTGTGGCTTTCCTATTTGAATATAAGACTGCGCTGCCGTCCCACCTCAGGAGCTGCCACTGGGTAAGACATTTTGGTTTGTGGGGCAGTAAGTTGCTTGCATGTAGGAAGAGAATAAATAAGAGCTTTGCATGAGCTCTGCAGAAAGCTGGTAATTGGCTAAAGTATCCCAGGGAGATTAATAAGGTATAAAGCGTTGGGATCTCTTAGACAAAGCCGGGAAGTTTGGAGGCTAAGGGGCAGTGGTTGGGGTGGTAGATATTGAAGGCGATGATCTGAGACAGGGAGAAATCAGCAAATGAACCAAGACTGGAGGAAAACACGATCACGCCGGTGGCCATCACTACAAGGAGAAGAGCCCTGGGAGCAGCCGAGGGAGGGCAGGGGTGGTATGCAGTTACTGTGTGCCCCCTCCCCTTCTATCAGTAGACCTCGGCACAAGGAATATGGCGCAGGCACTGATCCATGGATAATGGTTAGGGCCCCATTTTCCCGGTGATTTCAATACTGAGCATGTGCAGATATTCAGGATAATGGCGCCCGCCCCAGTTTCCCAGTGACTTCTGCCTCGCCAACTGAGAGGAGAGTAACATGAACGGGTGCAGGGGGTAAGGGGTAAAGGACGTTTGGAAGCAGAAGCAAATGTGGATAATGTAAAAACTGGAAATCTGAAATCTCTACCGTCTGACCAAGACGTCAGACGGTAGAGAAGGATTTGCTGGGATGGTCCAGGTGGATGACAGGTCCCAGGAACACACAGGTGGAAATCCAGGATATATGTATTAAAAAAAAACTGTAAGCGTTAGTGACGGAACAAGTCTGAGAACAGGGGTCATCCGACCTCACCTCTGGATGCTTCAAGGCCTCACTATTATAGCTCCAAGACCTGGACCGCCGACACTGCCTTACCCCGTCGACACTGCCTGCCCCTTCCCGCTGACACTGCCCGCCCCTTCCCGCTGACACTGCCTTACCCCGTGAACACTGCCCGCCCCTTCCCGCTGACACAGCCTTACCCAGCCGACACTGCCCGCCCCTTCCCACTGACACAGCCTTACCCAGCCGACACTGTCCGCCCCTTCCCGCTGACACTGCCCGCCCATTCCCGCTGACACTACCTTACCCCTCCAACACTGCCCGCCCCTTCCCGCTGACACTGCCCGCCCCTTCCCGCTGACACTGCCTTACCCCACCAACACTGCCCGCCCCTTCCCGCTGACACTGCCTGCCCCTTCCCGCTGACACTGCCTTACCCCACCAACACTGCCCACCCCTTCCCGCTGACACTGCCTTACCCCCACTGCTGCTGCTGCTGCCCTAGCCCCATTTGAAGATGGCGTTATTATCACAGGGCTTTCCCCGGTATTTTATTACAATCTATTTTTAGTAAACTTCAGGCAGATCACATTTTTCATTACAAGTATGGGAAATACGATCCGCTTATTACAAATATGTGAATTCAAGGGATTGGAATAGTTTTTCACGAATACATTGAATACATTTAAGTGATACTAAAATAATAATCCCGATGGCAGAAGACCGGCAGTGAAGATCTCGACAGGTAAGTATGTTATCTATTACTAACCTAACCCTCCTCCCCTAATCCTAACCCTTAGGGGTGCCTAACCCTAACCTCCCCTCACGTGCCTAACCCTAACCTCCCCTGTAAGTGCCTAAACCTCACCCGCAGCCTAAACCTAAGTCACCCGTGGGAGTGCCTTTCCCTAACCTCCCCCCTGGGGTGCCTAACCCTAACCCCCACTTCTCCTAGCCTAAACCTAACCCTCCCGGGGGGGTGCCTATCCCTAAGTCCCCCCCTGCAGCCCCTAACCTAACCTTTTGCCCCTCCCCCCCCCCGTGGCTGTCCGCGCCCAGCTTACCTTCTATCGGTATGCCGGGCATTGGGCTCCCGGCATAGGTAAAATGACAGATGTCGGGATTTCAACGCCTGATATTAGACCCCTTTCGGGAGGCCAGCGGTCGGCATTTAGACCGTCGGCTTCCTGACTGCATCCCATGAAAACACCCATTTTCACATTATCTTAGTAAAAATGTTGATAAATATGTTTCTGAACCTCCTAATAGCTGGAAGGTCTCCCATGTGGGATGTAGGTGAAATGCCGGCTATCAGGATGCCGTCGTTCAGAATGACGGCACCAGAATCCCGTCTCCAGTCAGAATCCGTGTGCCAGCATCCCAACGGTAAGTAGTGGAGTTAGGGGGAGGGTTAGGGTTAGGCACTACGGGGAGAGTTAGGGTTAGCCATTAGGGTGGTGTACGGTTAGCCATTAGTGCGGTGTACGGTTAGGCACTAGGCGTAAGGGTTAGGTTTAGGCACTAGGGGGGAGGGTTAGGTTTAGGGTGCAAGGAGGGAGTGTTAGGATACTTACCGACTGGTGTTGCTATCCTAACCCTGTCGGGATGCCGACGTCAGGATTCTGACCGATGGGATCCCAAGTGCCAACATCCCGTACCCAACCCTCCAATGTGTCATCCATCAACCTAGCATTAATAATTCAGACTCAGCGACAAGAATTGTGCTCCTCAGATGTAGTTTAACTGGGAGAATCACATTGGAATGAAATCATCGTCTAACCCCAGCAATGGCATTACCCCAGACGTTAAGAACCCGTGTAGAATAAAAGCCACCTAAAATGATCATTTTAAAACCAGCCCAACACTGGGATTATCTAAGGACTCATCTCTTCTGAGCTTCACACTTCTAGATACACTTAGACCAGCATCTGCCTCTGTCAGTCAGTTCCCCGGGACGCAACACTCTGGAGAGCAGTAAATGAATACTGTCGTCTATGTAAGGTTTCCAGAATGCTAAGTGGGCGGAACAACACTCATCATTCAAACTGTTTTCTCCAACTGCTTTTCCAATGACATTCTATGCAAATTAAAGGGAGGAGTTAAAAGTTACAGGGGTCTATTTACTAAGCAGTGTTAGGAGACAGAGTGAAAAGTGATAAGGTGCCAGCCAATCAGCTCCTAACTGTCATTTTTCAACACAGCCTGTGAGATGGCAGTTGGGAGCTGATTGGCTGGTACCTTATCACTTTTCACGCTGTCTCCTAACACTGCTTAGTAAATAGACCCCTTTGTCTCTGTAGGAGCGCAGTGGGCGGGGCAGGTGGGTCACATACTCTGGCCACCAATTGCCACATGAGGTGCCACAGGCTGCACTGTAGTGAGAAACACAATGGGCAACTACTGAATGCAATAGCCCCAAGTGGACTATCAGAACACAGAGCACAATGTTAGGGATGTGATGTGACTGCCAACGACCCCAATGTCTAATGCAGTGGGCTTAGGGATACAAACCCTGAGCACTTGGGGGTCTAGTTACTAAGCAGTGTTATGAGACAGAGTGAAAAGTGATCAGTCTGTGATAAGGTGCCAGCCAATCAGCTCCCAACTGTCATGTCACAGGCTGTGTTTGAAAAATGACACTTAGGAGCTGATTGCATACTTGCCGACATTCAGCTCCCTCCTTCCGGGAGGGAGCTGAATGCCTGCATAGAGGGGGAGGCGTGGCCGGCTATGACAACGTTTTTGGGGCGGGGCCAGGGCGTGACCGCACGAACGCGTCATCGTGGGCCCGCCCCCTCTTCACAATGGCAAAAATAAAGGCATTGCGAAGCGGGGGGCGGAGCCACGATGACGCGATAAGCACGAATCGCGTCATCGGGCATACCCGCTGCGGGGGTCTCAAGTAGTTATGCGCGGGTCAGGTGTCAACCGGGAGGCTTGCCTGCCTTTCCAGGGGGTCGGGAGCGGCACCCGATATTCGGGAGGCTCCCGACCAAATCGGGAGGGTAGGCAAGCCTGGCTGATTTCTGGCACCTTATCACTTTCTTATCACTTTTCACTCTGTCTCCTAACACTGCTTAGTAAATAGACCCCACACATTCTTATAATAATAGAGAAAAGTGCCCCCTTACAATGTTAGTCAGGAAAATGAACTCTAACCACAAGCGAGTTATGTTTTCAGCAAACAGTTAATTGTCAATGTCTCATGTGAGGTGGAAGGTTCCTGACTACAGCTTGGTGACCGCTTGCATGGGCGCCGAGAGGGGGGGAGCGGGTACAGTTTACCCGGGCCCGGGCTTGCTAGAGGGGCCCGGCGGGGCCCAGGTCTGACATCGCCACCCCCCCCTCCCTCACAGCAGCTCAGCACACAGCTTGTGCTGGGCTGCAGTGTGAGGCTGCTCGCGGCTGCTGCAGCAGCCGGAGCAGTCTCCTATGGCTGTTGTTGGCAGGCGAACACACTGATCGCACCCCCCCCCTGCTTAGCACCGGGCTGGGGGGCTTACAGCGCCCACCTCCCCAGCGCGCAGTTGCAAAAGTTATTTGTTTACTTTCAAGGGAGTGTGGCCACGGCTCCCACAATTAGGCCACGCCCCCTCCGTTACCTGGGGACGGCTGGGCTCTCTACGGCCCTGACCGCTGTAATCTCCGTGTCGGTAATGTAATTAGGTAACAGCACTTTACAATATACATTTTCTTTTCTGGTATTTTGCTACTTGGGAACATTTGTATTTTGCAGTGTTTAATGAAACGTACTGAGCGTGTTGGACGGCTGAGCAATAAGCAGATTCTCATTAACATAAAGCAGTTAATCAGCTGGCTAGTCCCGACATCTCTCCCAATAGCCGTAGCACTGACTATGTATATACACACAAGACATAACACATAGGATTGTACAGGTCTCACATGGTGATTGACGGGATGAGTTCACCCCTCGGGGGCTTGGCTGGGGTTATGGTTGGGCTCAAATTGTGCTTATTTCTGTCATTCGGGAATTGTAAGTGAATATAGCCACGGACGCTCTACAAATCTCATTCCCTGATGTCTCTAATAATACAGATGCAAAGACAGCCTACAGTACATTATTATTAACTACTTCCAAATATTGGTGAACTGATACACAGCAAATATATAAATTGTGCTGCCACCATCTTATATTACAAAACTGTTGGGTAGATTCAGACAAAATAGTGTTGTGCGTCCTAAATAATTTTCAAATTATTTTACATATTGATCTAAACTGATAAAAGGCACTTGTGTGTGTTAGAGATGTGCACTGACCCCCGTGTTTTGGTTTTGGATCTGGATCTACCCTGGTTTTGGGTCTGAATGGGTTTTGCCAAAACCTCACTTCTGTGTTTTGTTTTTCGGTTTTGGATCTGGATTTTTTTCTTAAAAAATCATAAAAACGGCTAAAATCATAAAAAACAGCTAAAATCACATAAAATGGGCCTGTTTTTGTTCCTACGGTATTATTAACCTCAATAACATTTATTCCACTTGTTTCCAGTCAATTTTAACCACCGCACAGCTCACTATATTGTTTTCATCCAGTTTAGGCCCAAAATTTGCACCAAGCTAGCTGGCTGACTAAGATAAGCTGCAGCAGTGGGTGGCACAAACACATGGCAGTTCAACTTCCAACATGGCACATCAGGAAACACTTTATTATTCAAGAGAGGCCTGCGGGAGTTGGAGTATTTATGTAGATGAAGGCAGGGCAGGGACAGGAAGGGTTGATTTGATTGGTAGTAAATGTAATTTTTTTGATTCTAAGGAAAATTTATGAGGGAGAAGGGGAGAGGAGGAGGCATTTACAAATAAAATGTGATACATTCACATCAGTCCTTGCCACAGAATCCTTGAGCATGGCTGCTGCTGGGAGTTGATTTTTTTCATCCCAGAAGGGGACCAGGAAGATTTCTAGTAGTGCTTTCCACATGAAAAAGCACTTCCCAACCTGTACACGGACATTATAAAAAACATAGTTAGTGGCCTCAAGCGTAAGATCTATGATTTAAGGCAGGGGTAGTCAACCCTGGTCCTCGAGAGCTATCAACAGTGCATGTTTTCTAGGTCTTCTCACAGAATCACAACTATAATAATTAACTCCACCTGAGGATCTTTCTAAATTTGTTGGTTGAGTAATGAATATACCTGTAAACCCAGCTAGATCATCTGGAAAACGTGAGCTCTCGAGAACTGAGGTTGGCTACCCCTGATTTAAGGCCATACGTTGCGTCTTCTTGAGAATCCTGTGCCTGGTTCTGCGGCTAGGAGTGGATTTTCATCCCAGAAGGGGACCAGGAAGAGTGCTTCCAAAAACAATTGACTGAAATAATCCTTTGGATTATCTTCTGTAAAGGCATTTCCCAACCTGTACAGGGACATAAAAAAAAACAGAGTTAGTTTTAGGTGGCCTTAGTTCAAACTGCTGTTGATCCCACTGTCCACTTAACCATATCAGATATGTGAACAAGCGGAACAGAGCATTAAATGCAACATTTCAGATTTAAGGTTTAAGTCTTACGTTGTGTCTTTCTCGGGAATTCTTCAGCGCCATGCCTGCTTGCTGGGAGTGAATTTTTTCCATCCCAGAAGGGGACCAGGAAGCTTGCTTTCCAAAAATAAATAAACAATTGACTTAAATAATCCTTTGCAAACCTTCTGTAAAGGAATTTCCCAACCTGTACAGGGACATTAAAAAAGGGTAGAGTCTCATCTACCTCAAGCCCCAGCCAGCCTCCTGCACCCTACTGACATCACTGGTGATGTCAGTAGGGCCACATTACAAATGGCAGGCGTTCCTTCAGGAACACCTCCATTTGTCTGGCCACCCCCCCCACCATGCCTACAAAACGGAGCTAGCTGTCGATCATCATCGACAGCTGCCCCTTTTGTAGCGAGCCCCGAAGTGAGAGAATTTCTCTCTCGCTCAGGGGCATGCGCACGTGTCGTGCGCACGTGGCGCGTGCCCCACCATCGACCTGCATGCGAGTGCATAGGCGCTTGTGAGCGGGTCTGAATGAGGTCCCCAGTTTGCAGTTTCCTTTTCCTTATGACACTAATCCACTAGCTATGGTTGATAAATCAGCCATGTATGGTCCACCCAATTTTTGTCATTCTACATTCTAACATCATGATAACACATTATAACACACTAGACTTATAATCTTTGCTTTTGTTTTTGAATAGAACAGTTTTAGAATTTAGGATGTTTACTCTATATAGGTTTATAAATATAGGCTTTAGTTTTTTAGAGCATATAACTTTATAAGCTGTTAGGATAACATTTCTGCTATGTTTAAGATTACAAAAAACAACTTTTTGCAACCCAATAACTAAAAAAAAAAAAAAAAAAAGTTTTCATTGCAATATTCATGTATTTTTTTTTTAAAATAGATTTTTTTATTACTGGTTTTTTGTTTACAAAATGCAATAAAAATATTTATCAAAATAAAAAAAGTAAAATAAAATAAAAATTGTTTTTATTTTTTCACTGATGTTGTGGATAACACGTCACAACATCACACTGGGGGTGAACCCCTGAAAGAGGCAGCAGCCCCTTGACAGACAGCAGCTCAGCACCCCTGCGCAGCTATGCCAATGACAGTGACAGCCAGGTGTGGCTAACATGCACACAAAAAAAAATGTTTTTTTTATTTTGAGGCTAGCAGCCCTTGAAAGACAACAGCACAGGACCCCTGCGCAGCTACGCTGATGACAGTGACAGCCAGGTGTGGCTAACATGCATACAATTTTTTTTAATTTTTGGGCCAGCAGCCCCTTGACAGACAGCAGCACAGCACCCCTGCGCACCTACGCTGATGACAGGTGTGGCTAACACGCCACACAAAAAAAATAGTTTATTTTTATTTCTTTTTAACACTGGGGTGAACCCCTGAAAAGAGGCAGCAGCCCCTTAACAGACAGCAGCACAGCACCTCTGCACTGATGACAAGTGTGGCTAACACTATTTTTTTTTTTTTTACCACTGGGGGTGGGTGAAGAGCACCCCTGAAGGACAGACCACCCCCTGGACAACACAGCGCTACAGCCAGCCAGTCCCTATGGACAGGAGAACAGCCAGTCCCTATGGACAGGACAACGACAGCCAGCCAGCCCCTATGGACACGACAAGAGCCAGCCCCTCTATAGACAACAGCCAGCCAGCCCTTATGGACAACAGTAGCCAGCTCCTATGCACAGCGTCAGTATGCAATTTGCAATAACAACAGCACAGCACAGCTCTCTCCCTCTTCACTCTCCATAGTCGGAATGAAAAATGGTGGCAAATCGCGGGACGAGTCGACTCGTATCTGCCTCGGATCCCCAAAATTCGGGTGGGTTCCATTCTCAGGGAACTGAACCCGCTCATCTCTAGTGTGTGTCTGTAGGTATGTGTGTGTATGTGTGTGTGTGTATGTGTGTTTGTGTATGTATGTGTGTGTGTAGGTATATGTGTTTGTAGGTGTGTGTGTATGTGTGTATGTGTGTTTGTGTAGGTATGTGTGTGTAGGTGTGTGTGTATGTGTGTATGTGTGTGTGTATGTGTGTGTAGGTGTGTGTGTAGGTATGTGTGTGTGTATGTGTGTGTGTGTATGTGTTTGTAGGTGTAGGTGTGTGTGTATGTGTGTGTGTATGTGTTTGTAGGTGTGTGTGTGTATGTGTGTAGGTATGTGTGTGTGCAGGTATGTGTGTGTATGTGTTTGTAGGTGTGTGTGTAGGTATGTGTGTGTGTGTAGGTATGTGTGTGTGTATTAGGGGTGAGCGGGTTCGGATTTCTGAAATCCGAACCCCCCCGAGCCCCCCCGATCCGAGTCCGATCCGAGTCAGGCTCGACTTTTCCCACCTGACTCGGATCTGAAATCGAGGCAAAACGTCATCATCCTGCCTTCCGAGTCTCGCGGGTTTTGGATCCTATATAAGGTACCCGCGTCGGCGCCATTTTCTCACTCGGCTGTGGACAGTGAAGAGGGAGGGTGGGAGTTAGGGCTGTGTAGTGTAGTGTAGTGTAGTGCTGCTGTTGTCCACTACTTCAAAGTCCATAGGGGCTGGCTGTGTTGTGCTGTGCTGCTGTTGTTAATAGGGGCTGTGTCCACTACTTCAAAGTCCATAGGGGCTGGCTGGACTGTGTTGTGCAGTCAGTTCTCCATAGGGGCTGTGTCCACTCCAAAGTCCTGTGCAGTGTCCCAGTCCTAAAGGGGTGCTGTAGTGTTGTCCAGGGGGTGCTCTGTCCATCAGGGGTGCTCCCCCCAAGTGCTAAAAAAATTATATATTTTCTGTGTTTGTGAATTGTGTGCGCAGTAGCCGCACATGCATCAACAAAGTAGTGCCAAGTGTGCGCCTGTGTCATAAGTAAAGGGCCGGCTGGCTTGACCGTTAAAGGGTGCTGTAACCCCCAAAGTACACTCCAGTCCAAACCAAAAAAAAAATTATTTTCTGTGTTTGTGAATTGTGTGCGCAGTAGCCGCACGTGCATCAACAAAGTAGTGCCAAGCGTGCGCCTGTGTCATAAGTAAAGGGCCGGCTGGCTTGACCGTTAAAGGGTGCTGTAACCCCCGAAAGTACACTCCAGTCCAAAACAAAAAAAAATTATTTTCTGTGTTTGTGAATTGTGTGCGCAGTAGCCGCACGTGCATCAACAAAGCAGTGCCAAGCGTGCGCCTGTGTCATAAGTAAAGGGCAGGCTGGCTTGACCGTTAAAGGGTTCTGTAACCCCCAAAGTACACTCCAAACCAAAAAAAATATATATTTTCTGTGTTTTTGACTTGTGTGCACTGTGGCTGCACGTGCATCAACAAAGGAGCAGCGCCAAGCGTGCGCCTGTGTCCCATAAGTAAAGAGCCGGCTGGCTCATTTCTTAAAGGGTGGTGTAACCCACAAAGTGCACTACTCTCCAGCAAAAATAAAAAAATATTTTCTGTGTTTGTGTGCGCTTTAGCCGCACGTATAAATCAATATAACATAAATGGAGGACCAAACTTTCTCCGATAACAATAAAATAGGGAAAGATCAAGAACCACTTCCTCCTAGTGCTGTTGCTGCTGCTGGGAGTTGTTCATCATCCCAGAGAGGAAGTAGGAACATCACTACTTTTACTAAACAATTGACCCTCCAACAGTCCCTAGCGATGAGGATGAAGTACGACAGCAGTCATCCTGAAGCAAAACGTATAACTGAGGCCTTGACTGCTATGTTGGTGTTAGACGTGCGTCCGGTATCCGCCATTAGTGCAGTGGGATTTAGACAATTGATGGAGGTAGTGTGTCCTCGGTTCCAAATCCCGTCTAGATTCCACCTGCATCCTCAAAGCAGCAGCGACAAGCGTGCGTCTGTCTGTTAAAGGGTCGTGACACCCTCAAAGTGTGCTGCACAAACAATTAAAATATTGTTCTTTTTTTTTCTGTCTTTGTGAATTGTGTGGGCTGTAGCCGCACTTGCATCCTCAAAGCAGCAGCGACAAGCGTGCGTCTGTCTGTTAAAGGGTGGTGACACCCTCAAAGTGTGCTACACAAACAATAAAAATATTCTTCTTCTTTTTTCTGTCTTTGTGAATTGTGTGGGCTGTAGCCGCACCTGCATCCTTAAAGCAGCAGCGACAAGCGTGCGTCTGTCTGTTAAAGGGTGGTGACACCCTCAAAGTGTGCTACACAAACAATTAAAATATTGTTCTTTTTTTTTCGGTCTTTGTGAAATGTGTGGGCTGTAGCCGCACCTGCATCCTTAATGCAGCAGCGACAAGCGTGCGTCTGTCTGTTAAAGGGTGGTGTAACTCTCAAAGTGCTCCAAAAAATAAAAAACTATTTTTTTAATGTGTTTGTGACTTGTGTGCGATGTAGCCGCACTTGCATCCTCAAAGCAGCAGCGACAAGCGTGCGTCTGTCTGTTAAAGGGTGGTGACACCCTCAAAGTGTGCTACACAAACAATAAAAATATTCTTCTTTTTTCTGTCTTTGTGAATTGTGTGGGCTGTAGCCGCGCCTGCATCCTTAAAGCAGCAGCGACAAGCGTGCGTCTGTCTGTTAAAGGGTGGTGACACCCTCAAAGTGTGCTACACAAACAATTAAAATATTGTTCTTTTTTTTTCGGTCTTTGTGAAATGTGTGGGCTGTAGCCGCACCTGCATCCTTAAAGCAGCAGCGACAAGCGTGCGTCTGTCTGTTAAAGGGTGGTGACACCCTCAAAGTGTGCTACACAAACAATAAAAATATTCTTCTTCTTTTTTCTGTCTTTGTGAATTGTGTGGGCTGTAGCCGCACTTGCATCCTCAAAGCAGCAGCGACAAGCGTGCGTCTGTCTGTTAAAGGATTACATCGGTGACAGCATCCAAGTAGGCATGTCAGACAGTCCGTACCTGTACTGGCAGGAAAAAGAAGCAATTTGGAGGTCCCTGTACAAACTGGCTCTATTTTACCTGAGTTGCCCCCCCTCCAGTGTGTACTCCGAAAGAGTGTTTAGTGCAGCCGGGAACCTTGTCAGCGAAAGGCGTAGGAGGTTGCTTCCACAAAATGTGGAGAAGATGATGTTCATAAAATGAATTATCAACTCTTCCAGGGAGACCAGCCTCCAGAACGTACAGAGGGACCTGTGGTTCCAGCAGGGACGAATTAATACTCTGTGAGGATGAGGATGTACACACTGAAGAGGGTGAGGAATCGGTGGATGAGGAGGATGAGGATGACATCTTGCCTCCGTAGAGCCAGTTTGTGCAGGGACAGATTAATTGCCAGCTTGTTTTGTGGGGGCCCAAACGAACCAATCGTTTCAGCCACAGTTGTGTGGCAGACCCTGGCGCTGAACTGATTGGTTTGTTAAAGTGTGCATGTCCTGTTTATACAACATAAGGGTGGGTGGGAGGGCCCAAGGACAATTCCATCTTGCACCTCTTTTTTTTCTTTGCATTATGTACAGTTTGGGGCCTAGTTTTTCAAACTGCCATCCTGTCTGCCACTGCAGTTTCACGCCTAGATGGGTCACGTGTTTGTGCCGCCCACTCGTGTCGCTTAGCATAGTCATCCAGCTACCTCGGTGCAACCTTTTGGACATAAAAACACTATTGTGAGGTGTGAGGTGTTCAGAATAGACTGGAAATGAGTGGAAATTAAGGTTATTGAGGTTAATAATAGCATAGGAGCAGAAAAACCTACAAATTCTGTGATTTTAGCTGTTTTTATGCTTTTTTTCAAAAAAAAACAGATCCAAAACACAAAACCCAGAACCCAAAACACGGAAGGGTGGTTTTGGCAAAACCAATCCAGATCCAAAACACGAAGAAAGATCCAGATCCAAAACCAAAACACAAAACACGAAAAGTGGCCGGTGCACACCCCTAGTGTGTATGTGTAGTTATGTGTGTGTATGTGTGTGTAAGTGTGTGTGTATGTGTGTGTGTGTAGGTATGTGTGTGTGTGTAGGTATGTGTGTGTGTATGTGTAGATATGTGTGTGTGTATGTGTGTGTGTAGGTGTGTGTGTGTGTGTATGTGTGTGTGTGTAGGTATGTGTGTGTGTATGTGTGTGTAGGTATGTGTGTGTGTGTAGGTATGTGTGTGTGCATAAGAAGAATATAGCTTTGTATCTATGACTTTCTACTGAGGCTGAGGCAATAGGAGTGAACTGGGTTCAATAATAAGGAAATCAGGTACTGATACAGTTTTGAATACATATATGTATGGCAGTGATATTGCCACGCAGATGGCAATATGGGTACCAGGGCCGGCTTGAGGCATGTTCGACCAGTCTGGTCGAACAGGGGCGCAGCCCATAGAGGGCACGCCCCTCCCAACATCCAGATTTCAGCAGGACAGTCCCACTTTCCGGGCACTGTCCAGCTGTTCCACCTGTAGGCCGAAGTGTCCTGCGGGTGGTCGGGAGATTGGACACCCCCACCTCCGCAGCTGTGCGGCGGTGCCGGACCCTGGAGAAGCATGCGCGTGGCATCCAATCAGTGCCAGGAGAGGGCTGGGGGAAGCCCAGCTAGTGATGGAGTGCTGGGCTCTCCCCCAGCCTGACATTACACGGGAGGTGTGCCATGCGGACACGCCCCAAATAACGTAATTTATGGGGCGTGGTCTATGATAATTAGGCCACACCCCCATTTTTGAGTGCGGAGCGACTATTACCCATCCTGCAGAGGGCGCTGCTACCCCTGGAGCCGGCCTTAGGCACCATACAGTACACTGTAGTTTTTCTTAAATCACATTCTGGATGTACTAAGCTCTGGAAAGTGATATATTGGGGAGTGATAAATTACCAACCAATCAGCTCCTAACTGTCATGTTACAGTTAGGAGCTGACTGGTGCGTCCCTGTTTTTTAGGCGTGCCGAGCCCAGGGCCTGCGCCTCAGACTTCCTGGACCCAGCTGACCAGTCCTGACAGCCAGGCTGAGTAAACTTGAGCTTGCGCAGACTGGCCGAGGCGTGCGACCATCATGCCCATCCAGCCAATGCTGTGTGTTCGGATGCAGCACTCGGAGCACAGATGCAATGCAGGAGACAGCTATTTCCTACAGACGCCTTCTGCTGCATTTGCGTTTTAGTTGTACCCTATTGCGCAGCCGCTTCCCTGCGCTTCCCTGTGGCTCTGCTATACCGTACAAATCAAAATCAGGCCCGCTGTCACCTACAGTACTACATCAGTCGGCTACTTTCCTTTTGCGGATCAATAAACAGGACTGTCCCTCAGATATTAGGACTGTGATGCAGGGTCTCTCTTTTTCTCCATTATTACTATTGAAGATACCACACCAACAGCAGGCTTGCCTACCCTCCCGATTTGGTCGGGAGCCTCCCGAATATCAGGTGCCACCCCCGACCCCTGGAAAGGCAGGCAAGCTTCCCGGCTGCCGCCCACCCCCCCTACTCCCTGACTACTACAAGAAACCCCTGCAGCGGGGGGCCCGATGACGTGATTTGCGCTGAATTGCATCATCGTGGCTCCGCCCCCTGCTTCACAATGCCAATATTTTTGCCTTTGTGAAGAGGGGGCGGAGCCACGATGACGCGATCGTGTGGCCCCGCCCTGGCTCCACCCCCAAAATTGGGTCATTTCCCGGCCACCCCCAAAATCGTGTCATTTCCCGGCCACGGCCCCTGCTGTGCGCAGACGAGGTAGCTGAATGTCAGCAAGTATGCCCCAACAGAAATAAAAGAAAAATCACTATTAACTAAACACCAAGGGGCAAATTTACTAAAGTGAGAGTTTTTAGAAGTGGAGATGTTGCCCATAGCAACCAATCAGATTCTACTTAACATTTAACTAGCACATTCTAGAAGATAATAGCTGGAATCTGATTGGTTGCTATGGGCAACAGCTCCACTTTTAAAAACTCTCACTTTAGTAAATTTACCCCCAAACATACTTTGTTTTTGTTTTTTCTTCAATAGAGCATGTGAGTGTCGTGTCCTTATTTTTGTAGGGGGGTGTTTGAGACCTAACAGCTTCTTCTTTGCAATCCTCTGACATCTCTCACTCTGACATTAGTGCTCCAGCGATGATTAATCCGCTGAGGTGCCCACACTTTTCTCAGTTCTGAAGGGTCACGGGACGAATGGTGTCCGCTCTAATGGCCTTTGCATACTGCGCCAGAAGAGATTCATTAGACTAATGACATAGAGGGGCTTTGTGTGTCTGCCGGTATCAGTCTAGGATAGTCTGCCCTTGGTCTGTGCTCTTCTGCACAAAGCAGCCGAGCTCCTGTTATACAAACAAACAGCGATCGCTGACATTAGCATCATTTAGCAGCAGGACTGCGTAAGTGATTGCTAGCACCATCGCATCTGCGATCTGTACTGAATCAGGCCCATTGTGTGAGGATGATGTACACACTGATGAGGGTGAGGAATCGGATGATGAAGGTCGACAACATCTTACCTCTGTAGAGCCAGTTTGTGTACGTAGAGATCGATGAAAGCAATGTCAGCTGCCCATTTCTTGGCACTATGCTCTGTTCGGGGCATTGCTTACTGTCTTTTTGCGTAGACGACAAATATTTTTATGGTTTATTAAACTGCCATCCTGTCTGCCACTGCACTGCCACTCTTATTTCCTAGATGTGTCATGTTGGAAGTTGCACTGCCACAGCCGCTGAAATCTTCTACACGCGGTTGATGAATCCCAAATATGTCCAGAAATTGTTATAACCACAGACAGCATCTCCTGTATGCCCCCTTTCATTTTTAAAAAAAATTCTGAATCACCAAGTTGATTGGGTGGGCAAAACATGTTAGATTTTCAAATGAACCCAGGCTTTTTAATTGCTCCTCCCCCCCTCCCCCAACCGGTTGCCCCAGGACCCTGGTGAATGGATAGGCTGGTGTAAATAACGGTTCCTACTTTGTATGTAGGAGACCATAAATATGAGCAGTAGCACAGAGCATCTTCCTGCCAGGATGTGTGCAATAAAGTGCAAATACGTTTAATCCAAAAATCAGTTGTGTATATTGGCCACATACAAACACATTTACATGGAAAATACTGGGCGTAAAGTAGTCTGAGGTAACCTGAGGCACGCCACCCATTGTTGACAAACAACTTCCAGCAGGCCCAGCAAACTGCACAAATGCTGGGAGTTGTAGTTCAGCCAGAGAGAGCTACAGGCTGCTTTCCTCTGATGTAAACAGCAATTCTTGGTCCCATTATCCCCAACACCCTCCCTGAGTACAAAGCAAACATCTGTTTACAGTGTGTACTGGAAATGGTTGGTTCGGACTGCGCTCTACTGTGCCGGCAGGTGGAGTGTCGTGTGGTATTGAGGTAGGTGGCTAGTGTGTTGTCGGGGTGCTGCACTATCCTCTTAACAGGAGTACCAGGTCCTGCGTGGTAGCTATGGAGAGAGAGGGGGGTGAGGAGGGTGCGCTCTCCCTGTGGTTGCGATGGTCATGTGAATGTCTAAGAGTGTGTGGGTGGTGGCTAATGTGCTGGGGTGGGGTGTGGCAATGAATATACGGACAAGAATGTAGGGGTCAAGAGCTTTATTGGAGCCAAAATGTGTGGAGTATCCACAGTGCTTCTCCTTGCAAGTCCCGGGCACAGAGGGAAGGTATGGTGATGGTGGTGGGAGAGACTAGGGAGGTGGGTGGACCCTTTCAGGGGGCTCCTTCCGTGCGGTTCAGTAGACTAGCACATTACCCCTGTTGTACCTTTGGTCGACAGTCTTAGGGAGTCTCAGGTGTAGGGAGGGTGGTATTGAGGGGGGCAGCAGAAGTGGCGGGTGGGGGTGAGCACCCTGGCGGCGTCCCGCATGTAGGTGAGAGTCTCAGAGTCAGGTACCTCCCTAGAGTGCATCTCCGCAGCTCGTCTCAGGCGGACTGCCCCTCTCACGGGGGTGGCATCCACTCCATCCCTCCACCTGCATACCCATCTCCGGCTCTCACAAGCGGCCCCCCACCCGCTTAGTGGCCCGGCAGCAGCTGCAGGGTCCACAGCTGCAGTGGACTCAGCAGCCCACGTGCGTCCCAGCGGTCGCTGACCACAACAAGTCAGTTATCCTCTACATTCTACAGCCATCCACCTCTGTAACTGTCAACACTCGGTTCAACCACCACCATCTGCAGCAACGTATACACCTTCACGGCCGCATCGATTAAACCTCAAAGCCTACAGGTAGGTACCTGACTCCGAGACTCTCACCTACATGCGGGACGCCGCCAGGGTGTTCACCCCCACTCGTCACTTCTGCTGCTCCCCCAATAGCACCCTCCCTACACCTGAGACTCCCTAAGACTGTCTACCACAGGGCCAGCAGGGGCAACATGCTAGTCTACTGAATCGCATGGAAGGAGCCCCCTGAAAGGGTCCACCCACCTCCCCAGTCTCTCCCACCACCATACCTTCCCTCTGTGCCCGGGACTTGCAAGGAGAAGCACTGTGGATACTCCACACGTTTTGACTCCAATAAAGCTCTTGACCTTTATATTCCTGTCTGTATATTCATTGCCACACCCCACCCCAACACATTAGCCATCACCCACACACTCTTAGACATTCACATAACCATCGCAATTACAGTGTGTACTGTTTAGCACCTCCACAAGCAAGGCCACCGCATCTCTATTAGATGTATAAATAATATACTACATTTATGGGCTGAATTAATATTCAATCAGGGTGTGGCACACAATGGCTGCCCTCACTGTGTGTTAGCAACAGGTGCTCTGCAGATGTCACTCAGGTGATTGAACACAAGTGAGCTTCAGTGAGCCTGCTCCCATATACGCCCCAAGCATCTCTGCGATGGTGCCGACACTGCATAATACAGTATCTTCTAACAAACTCTCCATGCTTGAATAGAGAACCTTCTCCAGATCAAAAATGTCTTTAAGGAACTGAAGAACTTGATCCGACATTGATCCTCCCTCATAATTTTTTCTCAGAATCAAACAATTCAAATACATTTGCAAATGAATCAATCCTTTCTTCCTTTCCTTGCCTTTAACTACTCCATAAACATACGTCATCTCCCTCAGGCCTCTGATCTAGTTCTTGATTTTAATGAAAACAATCTTGTTATTTCTATGGGGTTGTATAGTTTATTAAACTGCCATACTGTCTGCCACTGCAGTGCTACTCTGTTTCCTAGATGTGCCATGTTGGGAGTTGAACTGCCACATGCTTGTTACGCCCACTGCTGTCACTTAGCTTAGTCAGCCAGCTAGCTCGATGCAACCTTTTAGCCTAAACTGGATGAAATCAATATTGTGAGCTGTGAGGTGATAAAAACTTACTAGAAATAAATATTATGGAAGTTAATAATATTGTAGGAACAAAAACAGGCCCAAATTATGTGATTTCGGCTGTTTTTATGATTTAAAAAAAAAAATACAGATCCAAAACCAAAACAAGCAAGGGCAGTTTTGGCAAAACCAAATCCAGATCCAAAACACCAAAGAGATACAGATCCAAAACCAAAACATGGGGGTCGGCGCACATCTCTAATAAAAATAAAACTGTCCAGCATTTGTGGGCAACATGCAGAAGCAGCCAGTATTTCCCAGCATGCTTTGCTCCCAACCCTGAGTCAGTCATAAAGAATGGAAGGAAATTGCGTAGGGCAGCAACCAGGACACTTTAGACGAAACACTTAGTTAGGATCTGACAGGTTCTTCACCTTAATTGATTCCCCCTTGCCTCAGAAGTGTACATTTTGCAATTACATTTCCCTAGTTGTGATATTCATGATATCAATTGTCAACTAGAAATGGCTAAAATCACATAGATTCCTTAGGAGACCTACTGAGGAGACTTTTCAGTGCTGGAAACCGCACGCTATAGAGTCCATCAGGTGGCTGATCAAGGTGAATTCCCAGATTGAAGTATAAAAGAAGGACGACACATTTGCACACCAGATTTTAAATGCAAAAACCACCTAAGTCTGGAGTAAAAAGGTGTTTTACTACTGTAGTTTGATGAGTAGCGTCGCCTCCTGTATAGAGCTCATGCTGATCAATGCAAATAGATACAGGGAGCAGGGATTTGGGGAATACTTGTTGTATATTTATATTTGCTACATTTGCGGTTGGGGTAATCCAATGGAGTTAGCGTTCTGTTTGTGCTCACTACATGACTATGGGGCCAATTCATCATGATGACGATGATGATGATTCACCTCGCTACTGTGGACACTTAACCTGAGGTCACGCCGGGGACGTAGGGAGGAGGCGGCAGAGGGATTCATTTCGGTTCCCTCTTCGCATCCCCGCAACTCCTTCCCATAGGAAAGAGCAGGGCTACGAGAATAAGTGCCACCTAAAGATGGTTTTTGTTCTTGCAGGCAAATTCCAAAAACTTTACGTTTTCGGAGTCTGCTGAATATCAGGTGGTCCTACCGAACCCCTGATGATGAATGGCCCTTTAACTTAAATATGCGGAAGCTAGCGTTTCTGCATGGTTAACAGGCCATTAAAGTAATGATGATGAACAGGCCCTCCAATTACAAGTGAAACAGAAGCTAAAGAGTTTTGGTCTAGAGAAGGAAAGATCCACTGAGAAGTCCTATTTTAAACTCTACAGGAGTCGTACTACTGTCAACATTTTGGATCTATGACTCAGAGAGGTCTGTCCATGTGGCGTGCCTAACATACCAGTACCTCAACCACAAGCAGCGGAAACACCACAAATGTCTGCATATCAACAACTCCACATAGACAGAGTGTGAGGACTTATGGAGGACAGTGGAGAAGTACGGGAGAGCGTCTATAGGGTGAGGACCCATTTAAAAACTTAAAAAGTATTGTGCTTATTACAATTATTTGTGAGCAATAAACAATGAAATAATAACCTTATGTCTACAGTATATTACATTTTTCATTCACAAATGCCTACACTGTCCAGAAAAAAAAGTCAATGAAAACAGATTACATTTTTTTCACACATCTCTCTATTAAATACTATTTGCTTAAAAAAAATAAATGGGATAAATCCATACTTGCCGACAATCAGCTCCAGCCTTCCGGGAGGGAGCTGATTGTCGGCTAATAGCAGGGGGCGGGGCCGGCCATTGGGGACGGAGCCGGGGTGGGGGCGGCCATTTGGTGGCACACTGGGGGCGAGGATGGGGGCGGGGACGCACGATTGCGTCATCGTGACTCCGCCCCCTCTTCACAATGCTGTTATTTTCAGCATTGTGAAGCAGGGGGCGGAGCCACGATGACGCGATTCTGCGCGAATCGCGTCACCGGGCCCCCCGCTGCGGGGGTTTCCGTTTTTTTCAGGGGGGAGGTGGGGAGGGTCGCAAGCTTCCGGGAGGCTTGCCTGCCTTTCCGGGGGGCCGGGAGTGGCACCGGAAAATCGGGAGGCTCCCGGCCATATCGGGAGGGTAGGCAAGCCTGGATAAATCCATGATAAATAACCATCCAAAATGATAAATAACCTATTAGTTTCTTGTTCTCGGTACCCTTAGGAAAGAAAAGAATAAATAATATATATATATATATATAATCAAACAAGCAATGATCCTGCACTCAGTAATGGTAATGCTTTTTTTACCTGCTCCAGTGCCTTCCTTTGATAGGAGATAGCGTCCTCGCCATATATGCGACACAAAAGGCGGCACTCGGAGGCTTGTGAAAATGCAGAAGTGTTTATTCAATCATCATTCATCGACGTTTTGGGGTAACGCACCCGTTCATCAGGATGCAAAAGACAAATGTATCACACAAATAATCTAACTTATATAACTCACACCACCAGACAGTCCGTCTTGGTCCGCATGCCGACACGGTTTCCGGTCAGGATACCTCCGGTCACTGGACCAGCCAGAATCCCAGAAGTCATATCATCAGTCCCCACCCGGCGTATTATGCAGACGTTGCCGAAATGCCTCCATAGCTGTTACCATAGTAACACTAATATAAAACATACATACAGTAAATGAATATTGTGCCTACACAAAGCAAAATATAAAAACACACATAATATCACAACCATGATTATGCTGAAACACTTAACTCTTAAATAGCCAATAATAATATAAAATGTAGTGACGAATAATTACCATATTTCAAAAACATATACATAAAAAACATAAAAAGACATCTCATAAAAGTGCACATCGCTACCTGGAGCGTTTAGTATAACTTTAAAACTTCTTTATCATGGGAACATAATGACCAATAAAACACAGTCAATGTATAGAAAAGAAAAGAAAAAATACAAAAGAGACCAAAGAAAACCACATATGGTGTGTCCCTAACCCACATAGTTATGGGAACCTAGAATATTAGAATATAGTGAACCAGTCGTTAATTAATTTCATGGATCGGACCAACTGTCACTCATCGCACCAATCTTATTCATAATGAGTTATCCATACTAACTTCATATCCTATAACATATATTCGTGTAAACAGAATCCATCTCCTCTACTTATAATCCATATAGCAAGACAACCAGACTACTTACTGTAAAGCTAGAAAATAGGAACATGATCAATAACTCTGTAACGCAGTGTAGCAATCCATGTTTGAAGTAAGTGCATACTACTTGATTTCACCTCTCCCTCTGCCATCACACCCCTTATATTAGCACAGAATTGAGTTGTCAGTGATGGTTTAGTATGTTGAGATGTAAAACTCGAATTGAATAAGGGCCCTCATTCAGAGCCGGTCTTTCAAAAATAAGGGGTGGCTATGCAAATGATCCGTTCGCACATTGCAGTCTGTTCACACCTCTAAGTCTGAACGAGCGAGCAAAACATACGCTCTTTTATTTCTTAAAAACGCCCCCTGGCCGCTCGCACCATACGTCATGTCCGCTATTTATTAGATTAATCGAGTACATCGACCAGGATATGAACTGCTCGCTATTCTTGTGGTTGGTTTTTTCAACCGCTATTTTGCGAGCAGTTCTGAGTTAAAAAAAACCAAGTGACGTGGTCAATGACGCTGCTATATTAATTATGCACACCCTTAAAACGCCCGTTTTGACCTTTAAGCACGCCTGCGTTCTGATCTCCACTCCCCGTTTTCAAGCACCTTCCCCTGTTACCACCCACATACGCCTCATTCTGTCACTCAAAATAGCAGGCACTCGCTATATTGCGTACAAACGATTTTCGGCCGCACTGACTGGTTCGCGCATGCGTACTAAAAACCGTACGCATGCGCAGATGTGCGAACATCGCTCGGAACGAGCGTACTGCCGCTAGCGAGTGGCTCTGAATGAGGGCCAAGGTGTTCTATTTGAGATTTCTATTTGGCGTCTTTTGCGCCCAATTTGCACTATATTTCAACCGTAATAACAAATACAAATCCTTAGTAAATTTCAAGGTCCTATTGAGGTCTATGGCAAGAGGCTGCCTAGTTGGACCGATGGTGTATGTGTCGGAAAACATGTTACCGTCCGAGTTTCAGGTGTTCTCGGCAGATTTTTCCGTTTCGAATGGAGCAGTCTGCAGAGTTTGACCTTTAGTAAATTAGGAATATGCAGTTCATGGACGATTTTTCCGCATTCAATGTCATTCAAACTTATTAAATTTACCCCTTATATACCACAGTAATAGCCACCCCCACCAAAGGCTCTCATAGGCCACCCCTGACCAATAGCAAAAACGCCCTCACAAAATCTACCTAGTAACAGGTGACATATTTTGAACCAATCACGAAAAATTTACTACTTTTATATCGCCTTAAGGTCACGATTCAGACTCGCTCACTAGGCTGCGTTCGCACGTAGCCTGCCGATGTTTACAATGTGCTTATGCGTATAAGATGCAGTGCACGTGCGCAAACTAGTCCATGAGATAGGGAAGCATTTGCACGCTGCACACAGCCGCCTCACTAGAATGAGTGACAGGATGAGCCGTTTCTGGGTTTTGACAGGGGATGTTCGATGGAAACGGGGGTGTGTTCGTGCGAACGCAGGTGTGTCTATACGTCTTTACGCCGTTTCAGAGGCGTGCATAATTAAGACGCAGCATCATAATACACGTGACATGGCTGAATTACACACTGAAGCACTCGCAGTGCTTGTGGTAGGGTATGGTCAGTCACAAGTGCTGCGTATGGGTCCGATGTTACTCGATGCTACCGATTGTTGCATACACTTCCTGAGATGACGTATATTACGAAAGGATAGTGGGCATCTTGTGACAGGCTGGTGGGTGTCTATAAACACTGCGATCGTACACCAAGACATAGTGGGCGTGCTAATGCTTTGCCGTGAGATCGCCAGATTTGCATACTTTGGCAGATGATGGCTGCGTGTGAATACATCTTGCGAGCGGGTCTGAATCAGGCCCTAAGCTCTAAAAACTCTCGCTGACGTTATGCCTCGTTTTGGTGGGTGGAAACAAGCCATGCCTCAGTTTGGTGGGTGGAAACAAGCCATGCCTCGGTTTGGTGGGTGGAAACAAGCCATGCCTGGATTTGGTGGGTGGAAACAAGCCATGCCTCGGTTTGGTGGGTGGAAACAAGCCATGCCTCGGTTTGGTGGGTGGAAACAAGCCATGCCTCGGTTTGGTGGCTGGAAACAAGCCATGCCTCAGTTTGGTGAGTGGAAACAAGCCATGGCTCAGTTTGGTGGGTGGAAACAAGTCATGCCTCAGTTTGGTGTGTGGAAACAAGCCATGCCTCGGTTTGGTGGGTGGAAACAAGCCATGCCTCGTTTTGGTGGGTGGAAACAAGCCATGCCTCGTTTTGGTGGGTGGAAACAAGCCATGCCTCGGTTTGGTGGGTGGAAACAAGCCATGCCTCGGTTTGGTGGGTGGAAACAAGCCATGCCTCGGTTTGTTGGGTGGAAACAAGCCATGCCTCAGTTTGGTGGGTGGAAACAAGCCATGCCTCGGTTTGGTGGGTGGAAACAAGCCATGCCTCGGTTTGGTGGGTGGAAACAAGCCATGCCTCGGTTTGGTGGGTGGAAACAAGCCATGCCTCGGTTTGGTGGGTGGAAACAAGCCATGCCTTCGTTTGGTGGGTGGAAATAAGCCATGCCTCGGTTTGTTGGGTGGAAACAAGCCATGCCTCGGTTTGGTGGGTGGAAATAAGCCATGCCTCGGTTTGGTGGGTGGAAACAAGCCATGCCTCGGTTTGGTGGGTGGAAACAAGCCATGCCTTGGTTTGGTGGGTGGAAACAAGCCATGCCAGGGTTTGGTGGGTGGAAATAAGCCATGCCTGGGTTTGGTGGGTGGAAACAAGCCATGCCTTGGTTTGGTGGGTGGAAATAAGCCATGCCTCGGTTTGGTGGGTGGAAACAAGCCATGGCTCGGTTTGGTGGGTGGAAATAAGCCATGGCTCGGTTTGGTGGGTGGAAACAAGCCATGCCTCAATTTGACTCAATACCCCAATATTCTGTTGTGTCAGATTTCTCTGATTCCGACCCACTCATCTCTAATTTATAGTATACAAACCTACACTTCTAAAATGATTCCTGTCACTCCTGTCATTTATATAGTAATGTTATGCCTTATAAATGTACGGAATTTAATGAAAAATAGTCATTCAGGAATTTTTCCCGTCAATTAACCTGCTCTTGGTAACGCACAAGGTGATTCTACAGAAGACAAACGCTTCACGGAAAATATTGTCTCCATGTCAGTGTGTTTCAAGGTCCTCATGTCCTTCTGTCAGAATTCATCCGACCCAAAGCACATCAGCCAGGCTTCCCCAGTACCGGCAGACATCACCATGTCACAGCTAATTGACTTAAGCTTTCTGCTTTAAAATCAGCAAAAGTATAATCACATTTACCCCCCAAAATTGTTCAGCAAATACACAGAGAAGCTTCAAGGTTTTATTAAAGTCTGTGCTTTTATCTGGAAGTTGTGTGTATATATATATATATATATATATATATATATATATATATACACACACAGACACACATATATATATAGCAGTATATATAAATATTCACTATACAGTATATACACGCTAATATATAAATACATATATATATATATATATATATATATAGATATATATATATATATATATATATATGCGCCTTACGGCACAGATGAAGTGGAATTTACGGATGAGCAGAGGATAGTCTGTCTGCCGTAAATGAGACGTCTGGGTAGTGAGTGTTAAAACAGAATAGTATAGTAAAGGAGTTTAATTAGGGCATTTACATGTCTTGAAAACTGAGCTCGAAGCAGTTGTCATGTCCGACAAGAACGTAACTGCACCTGGGCGGCATCTGCTTAACCCGCAGCCACGTCAGCCGAAAAAAAGATGAAACTCATTTTACTGTAAAACTCTTCCTTGTATGCGCTAGAGCCTATCTGCGAGGAAACATTACCGCTCTATCCTCCGTTGTGTAGGACGCGTTCCCTGCCATTCATTTTCCCCATCATCCATCATTCGTATTGCGTGGCCTGCTGACAGGCATATCACTGTAAATCACAAATTCTTTGGTTAGCCTACATATGTGGGGTTTCAGATGACAAATTATGCATGCAAATATATGCATGATGTATGCAAATCGCAACTCATTCTGATATTTGGTTCTGGCTACAACGTAAGTAGGTTAAACGTCTCTTTAGGATATGCAGTAATGAGCCTGGTCAGCAGGATGACATCTCAGTCTCTTCTGCTTTTAGCTGATATAATGTGTGGGGCGCGGCAGCGAACATCCTACGCTTCAAGGCCAATAAATAGAACAAATGTAATAAACGTGGCAGCAAATGATGAGATCAAATTTATATTACAGATAAATCCTATTTGATGGCATTCGTGTTCCATAGATCAACGTACTTGTGGCAGCGTGTTTACCCTGAATAATATCGTCATCATTCAAGGCCTGAGACTGTCCCTAACTACAAGCAAAATATTTGATTTCAAACTACTATGCTCTTTAAGTTCCAATAAAAATGAGATTGTAAGCTCTCCGGACCCGGCATTCTTGCCTTGTTATTGCATAACCCATATGCAATTAAATGATCAGATATTGATTCCTATTATTCATTATAAGCAAATGCTTAAATATCAGAGCAATTCAGCACTGCGCTGGTTGCGGGACAGCTGCTCCGAAAAAGAATCCGTCCCATCTCCTGCACTTTTAACACTAAGGGCTCTATTTACTACAATCCGCATATTGAATGCGGATTGTAGTGTGATATTACCGAGTGAATTCGCATTGCGAATACAGGCTATACCACAGGGATTTACTATAAATCCCTTGCAGGGACAGAGCTTGTGATAAAGCTCTGTCCCTGCGGATCCCATCCGCACTCTAGTCGCGGTATTTTCGGAAAAAATACCGCAACTAAGAGCCCGCACATGCGCCGACCCACCGTCGCTGCTACCCCTCACCAACGCTAAGCCCTGCCCCCCGCGATCGCGGACCCCCGCGACCCCCCCCCCCTCCCTTCATTACACTTACCTGCATCCTCCTGGCCTCCGGTGATCTTCTCCGGGCTTCCCGATCAGGTGATCTCCCATACTGCACTGGGGCCTGATCACCTGATGACCGGGCCACAGTGCACTGTGGGAGACCAGCTGACCGGAGAGGAGCCATCACCGGAGGCCCGATCACCGGTCCCTGGATTCAGGTAAGTAAAAAAAAATGTTTAAATTTTTTTTTTCTCTTTTTTACAGCAATCAGCTTGCGGTCTATTTAGACCACATAGCTGATTACTGGTACCGGCTCCCGCCTCTGCTCTCCCCGTTAGAGCATAGTGGGAGCCCAGTAACCGGTGGAGACCCTGGATAATGCCACCTCCAGGTGACGTTATTATCACAGGGCTTCCCCGGATATTTTTTTACAATTTATTTTTAGTAACTTTGGGCGGATCACATTTCCCATTACAATTATGGGAAATGCGATCTGCTTTACTAAAAATAAGTGATACTTAGGGGTTGGAGTAGAATTTTACTAATTCTGCTCCAATTGCCCTGTAAGAACTATAGGTGATACTAAAATAATGTGAAAAGGGTGTGAAAACACCCTTTTTTACTTTATTTTAGTAAAAATAATGTTAATAAATAGAGCCCCTTGGGTCTATTTACTAAGAAGTGTTAGGAGACAGAGTGGAAAGTGATAAGGTACCAGCCAATCAGCTCCCAACTGTCATCTCACAGGCTGTGTTTGAAAAATGACAGTTAGGAGCTGATTGGCTAGCACCTTATCACTTTTCTTTCTGTCTCCTAACACTGCTTAGTAAATAGACCCCTAAGTATTAGTAGTGAAAGTGTACACTGGCGGGCAGTGTAAGTGCGCATGTGTGAACTGATATTCAGCAGAGAAGGCCGCTGGAGGCGGAGGGATCCATTCGGGTATATTTTCGCACTCTGGAGGCCCCCCGGGAACTAATGTTATCCTGCTCTATGGCTCTGACTAACTCCAATTATAAATGGCGTAATCGGTATAGTCACAAACATTGGTAAGCGAGCCATGGTAAATCAAGAACAGAGGTCACAACCCGTTTAGCAAATGCTTGAGTGGTTATGACTTGTCCTTAAACATATCTGCGCATAAGTAGAAAGGCTACCTCCCCCCCCCCCCAAGTGCTGCACATTTGCATTAGAACTCCAGAGGAACAAACTCAGAAGTCAGCACTTTGCTGGGACAGCTCCACATCGGAAGAGTTTCCCCGGCAGGTAAATAATCATGCATAATATCAGCGATAAAAAGAAGAGCACCAGTATGCATGAAAATAAGGGTGGGACGTATCGCAATCTAAGGGGCTGATTCAGACCCGCTCGCAAGCGCAGGACGCTCGCAAGCGGGTCGATGGTGCCGAATTGCGCATGCGCACGACGGAGGGAGCTCCGTCGTGCGCATGCACGAGACCCGAATGACGACGGCCAAGCCGTCGTTATGGGTCTCGCACCAAAGAGGGCATGCCGTCGATGGTGAGTGACAGCACGCCCCCTTTGGTGGGCATGCCGGGGGCGTGGCTGCCAGACGGAGAAACGCCTACCGTCTGAGTCCGGCCCCACTGACATCAGTAGTGATGTCAGTGGGAGTGTTTTCGGCTCTGATAGAGCCAAAATCACTCCAGGGCTTGCGGTCACCGAGACCCTACCGCGGGGTCTCGTCGCAAGCCCGATGGTCGCGATGGTCTTGACCATCGCGACCATCATCACAGACGATCGCTATAGCTGTGGGTGGTAACCCACAGCTATGCGAGCGTCCGTGAGGCCGCTCCATTTTCAGGGAGGAGGGCCCTGATTCAGAGCGAGCGCTCTGGTCAGAGCGTCCGGCTCTGAATCAGGCCCTAAGTGAGATACAGTACATGAAGTAATAGGATCTGAGGGCCTAATTCAGATCCGCTCGTGAGCGCTGAGCGCTTGCAAGCGGGTCGATGTTGGGCGAGTGCGCATGCGCACGAGGGAGCTGGCTCTGTCATGCACATGCGTGAGACCCGGATAGCGACGGGCAAGCCGTCACTATGGGTCTCGCTACAAAGGGGGCATATTGTCGATGGTGAGTGACAGCACGCCCCCTTTGGTGGGTGTGCCGGAGGCGTGACTGCCCAGACGGAGGCGTTCCCATGGGAATGCCTACCTTCTGGGCCCACAAGTGATGTCAGTAGGAGTGCTCTCGGCTCTGATAGAGCCGAAAGCACTCCAGGTCTTGCGGCAACGAGACCCTTCCACAAGGGTCTCGTCGCAAGCCCGACGGTCGCGATGGTCTTGACCATCACGACCATCTTTTTGGCCGCTCGCTATAGCTGTGGGTGGTCACCCACAGCTATGCGAGCGGCCAGGAGGCCGCTCTAAAAAAACAGAGGTACGGCCCTGATTCAGAGCGAGCGCTCTGTCAGAGTGTCCGGCTTTGAATCAGGGCCTGAGTTTGCAAAAGTGCAGAATTTCCAGCAATTCTGCAGCGGAATGTAAAGAGCCAATTTTTTGTCAGAGAAAATCAAGCAGGTTTTATTTATTTTAAAAAATCGCCACTTTAAATTCCGCAGCTGAATCACTTGATAAAATTCTGCGTTTCTGCAAACTCGGACCCCCCCCACATTGCATGTGCTTCACCAAGAGGAATATTAAATGTATTTTTTGCTGTCAAGCGGTTCATTTATTTCAATCTAATTGCAAACTTGAAACCTCACCCACTCACCTTCCTCTTTCTAGCTGTGACATAGAAGTTACGCTGCTGCCTGAAAATCCTGTCTATTTCCAGTGTTATTATTTGAAGCTTAATCAGCGTCTGAAATTACATCCTTCTGAGAACTTGGCCCTTGTGAATAAGGGAGATTTCGGATTTTCCGGGCTTTCGTGGCGAGCGCTGTTTTTGTGTATGAGATACTTTAGATCAGGTGCTCCGTAAGGCAGCTGATCTTAGTTTATCCTGCTTAGATGCGGCACATTACTTCCAAACACTTTCTACAGGTGCCAACTGGTCATACGAAGTCATTTTTCTATCTGCCGTGAATGGAGACAGATTCAGGAATAATCTCTCCTATACAAATAACTAAACCGAATAAAAACATAATAAAGAAAATAATCCTTCTTTTCTACAGGTAGTATCTATTCCACTTTCACCTTATCCTGACTATAAAAAGGGGATATATCCTCTTCAGTAAAAAAAAGAAAAATATAGTGACATTATTGGCCATCAGTAAGGAAACATTTAGCTTTGCAAAAGAAAAATACATGACACCCCGTTGATAATACTAAGGGGTCTATTCACTAAACCTTGGGCGAAGAAAAAGTACCAGCCAAACAGCTCCAGTCATTTTTCAAACACAGCCTGTGACATGGCAGTGAGGACCTGACTGGCTGGTACTTTCACTACATTCACTTTATCTCCTTCCAAGGCTTAGTAAGTAGACCCCTGAAGTACACAAAGTTCTCTCCCCCCCCCCCCCCCCCCACGATGATAGCTTTGAGTCTCCTATTTGGACACATTATTACTCTAATTATTACTACTGCTACGTTCTGTGCCATATTTCTGAAGAATTCACCAGGAGACCGGCGCTGGCAGCCGCAAGGTAAGTAAATTCAGTGGGAGGTGGGTGTGTGGTAAGGGGCCCCACTTCAATCAGTGGCCCATGTGACTGAAATCAGTGACCCATGTGACTGAAAACGCTGCACTCATTACAGAAACAACCAGTGCCTGCCGTGGAACTTGGCTTCACTACTTTTCCACCAAATATTCACTATGTCCTGCATTTGGCTGCAAAATGTTTGTATTATCAGCAGAATGTTATAAGTTCTGCAATCACCCCACACAGCAGATTGAACGGTATGGCGAGTACAGGGGGGATATTAGGACAGAAAACCAGCCTGGGACATTTCTGGAAGCAGCCCTAAATGGGGATGGGGTCTATGGAGGGGTGTGAGTCCCCCTGCTCTCCCCCTTTCCTTCAGAAGCAAGGGCTTTTTAACTGCATATGATTTTCTGATCACATAGCGCTCCCAGGTCATATTATGCCACACAGTGCCCCCAGGTCATAGTATGCCAAACAAAGCCCTCAGCTCACTTTATGCCACACAAAGCCCTCAGCTCACATTATGCCACACAAAGCCCTTAGCTCACATTATGTCACACAAAGCCCTCAGCTAACATTTTGTCACACAGTGCCCCCAGTTCATATTATGCCACACAAAGCCATCAACTCACATTATGTCACACAGTACACCCAGTTCATATTATGCCACACAGAGTCCTCAGCTCTCATACCACACAGTGTTCCCAGGTCATATTATGTCACACAGAGCCCTCAGCTCACATTATGTCACACAGTGCCCCCAGGTCATATTATGCCACACAGAGTCCTCAGCTCTCATACCACACAGTGTTCCCAGGTCATATTATGTCACACAGAGCCCTCAGCTCATATTATGTCACAAAGTGCCCCCAGGTCATATAATGTCACACAAGACCCTCAGCTCACATTATGTCACACAGTGCACTCAGTTCATATTTTGCCACACAAAGCCCTCAGCTCATATTATGCCACACAGTGCCCCCAGTAAATATTATGCCACACAGACTCGACAGCTCTCATTATGTTACACGGTGTCCCCAGGTCATATTATGTCACACAAAGCCATCAGCTCACATTATGTCACACAGTGCCCCCACTTAATAGTATGCCACACAGAGTCCTCAGCTCTCATTATGTCACACAGTGCCCCCAGGTCATATTATGTCCCACAAAGCCCTCAGCGCACATTATGCCACACAAAGCCCTCAGCTCACATTATGCCACACAAAGCCCTCAGCTCACATTATGTCACACAAAGCCCTCAGCTCACATTATGCCACACAAAGCCCTCGGCTCACATTATGCCATACAATGCCCTCAGCTCACATTATGCCACAGAAAGTCCTCAGCTCACATTATGCCACACAAAGCCCTCAAATCACATTATGCCACACAGTGTCCCCAGTTCATATTATGCCACACAGAGGCCCTGATTCAGTGCCGGACACTCTGACAGAGCGCTCGCTCTGAATCAGGTCCGTCCCTCTTAATTTTTAGAATAGCCTCCTGGCCGCTCGTATAGCAGTGGGTGACCACCCACAGCTATAGCGAGCGGCCAGGAAGATGGTCGCGATGGTCAAGACCATCATGACCATCGGGCTTGCGACGAGACCCTTGTGGTAGGTTCTCGTTGTCGCAAGCCCTGGAGTGCTTTTGGCTCTATCAGAGCCGAGAGCACTCCCACTGACATCACTTGTGATGTCAGTGGAGCCGGCCCTAGACGGTAGGCGTTCCCATGGGAACGCCTCCATCTGGGCAGCCACGCCCCGGCACGCCCACCAAAGGGGGCGTGCTGTCACTCACCATCGACAGCACGCCCCCTCTGTAGCGAGACCCGGAGCGACGGCTTGCCCGTCGCTATCCAGGTCTCGCGCATGCGCATGACGGAGCCGCCTCCGTCGTGCGCATGCGCACTGGGCCATCGACCCGCTTGCGAGCACTCAGCGCTTGTGAGCGGGTCTGAATCAGGCCCAGAGTCCTTAGCTCTCATTATACCACACAAAGCCCACAGCTCACATTATGCCACACAGTATCCCCAGTTCATAATATGCCACACAAAGCCCTCAGCTCACATTATCAGGCATATTTATCAATATTGTTTTTATTAATATATTTCGAAAAAGGGTATTTTCACACCCTGTTCACATTATTTTAGTTTCTTCAAAAATGTACTAAAGATCAGTTAGGCTGTATAGCGATAGGCTACTATAGTCAGTGTTAGATTCAAAGTGTTATGCTGGGCATACACGGCCAGATAAAATGCCTGTCAGACTGACAGACATTTTATCTGGCAGCCTGTTAGGCGGCAGCATACACTGTGAGATATCTCACAGTGTATTAGCCCGACATCTGCGCTCCGCCCCTGGGGGAGGAGACATTTCCCTGTTCCTTGCATGGGAAGGAACACAGGAAATGTCTGTCTGTCGGCCGCGGCAGGGCATATACTGCCCAATGCAGCCAACATTTTAACTCACAAATATCATATCAGTCGGGCATGCTGGTTGATCCGGCATGCCCGACTGAGTGATATTTAATCCTTGGTCGCCCGCACACATGCTACAATTATCAGGGAAATTCGCAGATATCGGACAGATCACCCCGATAATTGTAGTGTGTATGCCCAGATTAATACAGAGTTATGCCGGAGATCTTATTAGCCATATATATATATATATATATATATAATATTTTAGGTAAATTGCCACTACTTTTATATTAGTAGCAATTTCTAAATGAAGTTAGGAATTTATTGTGAATCTGTGATGGTCTACTCCCCTCTCACAATTTGTTTATCTTAAGTCGCATATCCACTTGTCCATTAATATGAGCTATTTGATGATAACAATATCATTATCGTTCAATCGCTCATTAATCGGGCATGAATCGGGCATGAAAATGTCAAAAACAACCAGTGATGCAAGGTCCCTCTGGTTGCTTTCGATATCAATCATCGCCTGAACATGCTGGTCAATCTGCCAATAATGATTGACCATGTTCAGGGATGATGGAGGGTGCCTACACTGAACGATATATCGTTCAGTGTAATCACTGCAGGGGATGGAGAACGACCGTACGGTTACAATGTTGTAATCATACTGTCGTTCCACTATCTGCTAGTGTATACGCACCTTTATTTAGACTTTATTGCATCCCAATTTAGTGTGTTGAGCACAGGGGGTGGGGTCCCAATCAGTGAGCCCAGAGACACATGTTTGTAGCTTTAGTTATTAGTGATCAGTTAGGCTGCATAGCTATAGGCTGCTATAGTCAGTGTTAGATTCAAAGTGTAATTACATTTTGATAACTAAGACAGAGTTATGCTGGAGGAAAACTAATGGAGAACATCCTCAAAGCCAGAACAAATTTCTGAAGGACATCAAGCAACATAGTTATGTGAATTACCTAATTCACCATCACTAACAGCTGCCAGGAAACTCCTTACTGCACTCACTGCTTGGACATTGCAAGGACTTTCCTATCTGCTCTTGTTGATTGATCTTGTTGTTCAAAACACTTCTGACTGGATCGGCTCTGTACATTGTAATTTTAGCCTTCATACTACAGAAAATCCTGTTTGTACTGTATTGCCTTTTTCCATTGCATCACATCTATCCACTTTAATCATACTTTATTTTAATAACTAATTCCTGCACCCACTACTCACACACCTCTCTTTAGATTTCATTTTTGGAGCTGCGCTCATACATTAGCAGCACTGTTCTTCTACCTGTATTTTTGAACATTTAACTACTTTTATCCACACTGTCCCTACATCACACAGACTCCACCTCACACAGCCTCCACATCACACTGTCTCTACATCACACAGCCTCCACATCACAGCCTCCACATCACACTGTCTCTACATCACACAGCCTCCACATCACACTGTCCCTACATCACACTGTCCCTACATCACACAGCCTCCACATCACACTGTCCCTACATCACACAGCCTATACATCACACAGCCTCCACATCACATTGTCCCTACATCACACTGTCCCTACATCACACAACCTCTACATCACACAGCCTCTACATCACACAGCCTCCACATCACACTGTCCCTACATCACACAGCCTCCACATCACACTGTCCCTACATCACACTGTCCCTACATCACACAGCCTCTACATCACATTGTCCCTACATCACACTGTCCCTACATCACACAACCTCTACATCACACAGCCTCTACATCACACAGCCTCCACATCACACTGTCCCTACATCACACAGCCTCCACATCACACTGTCCCTACATCACACTGTCCCTACATCACACAGCCTCTACATCACACAGCCTCTACATCACACAGCCTCCACATCACATTGTCCCTACATCACACTGTCCCTACATCACACAGCCTCTACATCACACTGTCTCTACATCACACTGTCTCTACATCACACTGTCCCTACATCACACAGCCTCTACATCACACAGCCTCCACATCACATTGTCCCTACATCACACTGTCCCTACATCACACAGCCTCTACATCACAGCCTCCACATCACACTGTCTCTACATCACACAGCCTCCACATCACACTGTCTCTACATCACACAGCCTCCACATCACTTTGTCTCTACATCACACCGCCTCTACATCACACAGCCTCCACATCACACTGTCCCTACATCACACAGCCTCTACATCACACAGCCTCTACATCACACCGTCTCTACATCACACTGTCTCTACATCACACAGCCTCTACATCACACAGCCTCCACAACACACAGCCTCCACATCACACAGCCTCCACATCACACAGCCTCCACTCCAGTTTTCATCTTGCTTATTACCTTGTCCACAGCATGAACGCCCTTTCTTCAAACACCCCCCTTATTCAATGTCCATATAATCCTCTACTTTATCCACCCCCCATCCTCCCCCTCTTGTCTCCTCCACTTGCTGTTCCCCCTTTTTTCTCTCATCACTCTCCCTTCCAACCCTCTGCTTCCTTCCCCTGCATTTCCTGTTCCTCCATTGTCAACCACCTCCTTCCATCGGCCGGCCATGGGTCACCTTAGCCGGCCGATGTCCCGCAGAGTATCCGATGCTGCGTTGGACACCGCAGCTCAGATAAGTAATGCAGCAGGAGGCGTGATGCCACATGCCGCATCACCATATCAGCACAGACGGAATCGCTAAGCTGCTTGTGAGCACTGCACACTACAGTATATGCTTGAGAGCACTACACACTACAGTATATGCCTGTGAGCACTACACACTACAGTATATGCTTGTGAGCACTACACACTACAGTATATGCTTGTGAGCGCTACACACTACAGTATATGCTTGTGAGCGCTACACGCTACAGCTACACGCTACAGTATATGCCTGTGAGCACTACACGCTACAGTATATGCTTGTGAGCACTACACGCTACAGTATATGCTTGTGAGCACTACACGCTACAGTATATGCTTGTGAGCACTACACGCTACAGTATATGCCTGTGAGCACTGCACGCTACAGTATATGCTTGTGAGCACTACACGCTACAGTATATGCGTGTGAGCACTACACGCTACAGTATATGCTTGTGAGCACTACACGCTACAGTATATGCCTGTGAGCACTACACGCTACAGCACTACACACTACAGTATATGCCTGCGAGCACTACACGCTACAGTATATGCCTGCGAACACTACACGCTACAGTATATGCCTGCGAGTACTACACACTACAGTATATGCCTGCGAGCACTACACACTACAGTATATGCTTGTGAGCACTACACGCTACAGTATATGCGTGTGAGCACTACACGCTACAGTATATGCTTGCGAGCACTACACGCTACAGTATATGCTTGCGAGCACTGCACGCTACAGTATATGCTTGTGAGCACTGCACGCTACAGTATATGCGTGTGAGCACTACACGCTACAGTATATGCCTGTGAGCACTGCACGCTACAGTACATGCGTGTGAGCACTACACGCTACAGTATATGCTTGTGAGCACTGCACGCTACAGTATATGCTTGTGAGCACTGCACGCTACAGTATATGCTTGTGAGCACTACACGCTACAGTATATGCTTGTGAGCACTGCACGCTACAGTATATGCTTGTGAGCACTGCACGCTACAGTATATGTTTGTGAGCACTACACGCTACAGTATATGCCTGTGAGCACTGCACGCTACAGTATATGCCTGTGAGCACTGCACGCTACAGTATATGCTTGTGAGCACTACACACTACAGTCTATGCCTGTGAGCACTACACACTACGGTATTTGCCTGTGAGCACTACATACTACGGTATATGCTTGTGAGCACTGCACACTACAGTATATGCTTGTGAGCACTGCACACTACAATATATGCCTGTGAGCACTACACACTACAGTATATGCTTGTGAGCACTACACACTACAGTATATGCTTGTGAGCACTGCACACTACAGTATATGCGTGTGAGCACTACACACTACAGTATATGCTTGTGAGCACTACACACTACAGTATATGCTTGTGAGCACTACAGTATATGCGTGTGAGCACTGCACACTACAGTATATGCTTGTGAGCACTACACACTACAGTATATGCGTGTGAGCACTGCACACTACAGTATATGCCTGTGAGCACTACACACTACAGTATATGCTTGTGAGCACTACACAACACTACAGTATATGCTTGTGAGCACTACACAACACTACAGTATATGCTTGTGAGCAGCTTTGCAATTTCGTCCGTAGCTGAATAAGGCCCATAGTGCCCCATATTCACATTACATGCAGTGCCCGGCAAATGGAGCCTCCCTGTGGCGCGGTGCTGAGGTGGGCCGGACGAGACGGAACTGGTTCCGTGTCCAAATAAAACTGACGGGATGCAGTTCCGCCTCGTTCCAGCCCAGTTTAACCCCTGATTTGGGCCTGATTCTCTCGGCTTTCAGCATACTGCACATGGGCAAAAGAAAAAAGTGGCGCCAGATCAGGTATACGCACACGGACGGAGTTCGCTTGTAAGTACGGACTCATGTGTCTTTCGACGGAGCGCACGATCCGTGAAATGGGTGTTTCGGGGGGTGGTAACTGGGTGCATGTAACTCTCCTGGCCCGTGGGAGTGTCACAGGTGTGTAAGCCGCCTGCCGTGCTTGACCGCAGAGTGGGGATAGGACACCCTGTTTTAAACAGATCTTTTGCACCCAGCACTGGGTAGGCGCAAGTCCACATACTAATAATGATGATGGTCCTGTGTCGCCCAGCGCTGGAGAGTAGTGGGCACAAAGGCTGCACACGGGCCCCATCCTGTCTTACACCGCCCTTGCTAGTCAGTTTTTGCTAGTAAAAGCATTGCCCAAGTGCAGACCCCCACCATCGGATATGTACAAAAACCATTTACATATCAGAATTATTCCCCGAGGCCAATTACATCTCCTGAGTCTGAAACAGGCGTATTTACCGTTCTGGCCAGCCGTGCACAGCCCGCCGTTCCGTCACCGCGCAGCCACTGAGAATGCCCCTTTACAGCTCAGTTATGTCCCTTTATTCACAAGTATGGACACAACTGAAATGAGCACAACTCTTGCGTACACTTGACCCTGTAGGATGTGCAGTGGGAAAACATGGAAGGTACTGTACCACCACCCCCCCAAACGTCATACCCTACTCTATATTAATCGCTAAGTGCAAAAGCAAATGTTCTTTTTTTTTTTATTTTAGAAAATTATATAAATCCTATTACACCCTGCGTCCCCTTTTATTCTAATATAATTATATTTCCTTTTTTTTCCCCGTTATTATGAGACTCTCACCGCAGAATCAGTAACCATCGGAATAACTAGTCAAATAGCTGGATATAATTATGAGTTGCTTATGCCAGTTCGTTATCTCTTGAACTCGGCAAGATTTGTAACACAGAGGAAAAGCCTCCTGGGAAATCTGAACGCCGACGCTGAGAGCGAAGCCAGAGTGAGAAATTCATTGAGAGCATCTGCATGTCTCCAGCTCTAAGTCGGTCTCTCTGCCGCCTTATTAACCGGATGACGTCTGCGAGGATGAGAGAGCCGGTGCAGGAGGGTTGTTGAAGACATGGTACAAAGTGATGAGATTCAGCTTTCTTATTATTAATGCGTTGCCGGTATATGTTCATCACCCTCTGTAGTCTTACACACAAATTGCGCTGTATATCAGAAAAACATAATCAGCTTGAGGGCGACTGCAGCACGTAATGAGTAAAGAGCATTATCTTCCTTAAGCCTTAATGGCTACAGAAAAAGGAAACATATACAGCACGGTAATTATCAGACGGTTTGTTTGTACTTTGTAGTGCAGTTCCTCAAAACCCGTTGGAAAAAAAACAAACTATATGAGACATGGGCATACAGTAATTAAGGCAGTGGCAGATCTAGACTTCACTTTTAGGGAGGACTGTTTACGAATTAATCTTGACTCCGCCCCTCTCTATTCATCACTCCTCCCACTTTTCTGCCCCTCCCATTTTCAACAAATTTTGGAAAAAATAAAACAAACGGAATATTCATTAACAAGAAATACATTATTGATTATTAATAATATTATGCACCAGAGACAACCCCCAGTAATAACAGACACCAGACCTACCCCAATAATATGCTCCAGACCCCCTCCCCCATAATATAATATGCTCCAGACCCCCTTGTAATAATATGCTCCAAACACACACCAGCCCCCCCCTGAACACCCCCAAGTAATACTATGCTCCAGACCCCTTCCCACAAATGTACAGTGTATATTAATATGTTCCATGTCCACCCTTGAAATAATATGCTCCACACACACCCACCCCCAGTAATAATATGCTCCAGACCTCCCCCCACAAAATGATATATCAATATGCTCCAGACCCCCCCCTTGTAATATGCTCCACACATGCCCACCCCCAGTAATAACAGGCTACAGGCACTCCTAATAATAGACCCCATCCATCCCCACATGGCATTATAATATAATATCATGCTCCACCAGACCCCACTTGTAATAATATGTTCTACAGACACCAGTGACCAACCCCAAAGACCCACCTACCTCCCCACACACGTGTACTACACCAGACCCCCCCTCCCCCCATAATAATATGCTCCACTCACGCAGTCAGTGACAGTCTGCTAATTAGGGACAGGACCTGGGCGCTCTCTGCTGCATCCGGCCAGTCGCCACCGCACCCCAGTGCTGCTCCGTTGCTGAAGATGGCGCCAGTAGATGAACCCGTCAGCATCCCCAGAGTTCTACTGCGCATGTCAAAAATATCTCACCTCGCCCATTCGCAAAGGAGACAGAGGAGGGGGTACCTCTAAGACACTACGCTGGGCAGCAGCAGTGTCGCCATCAGCAACGATGAGAGAGTCACCGCTAGCGCTACGGGCCTGCGTGGCTTCATAGTCAGTGTCACGCCTGAGGGTTAGTGTTGGCTGGAACCGGCGTGGGAGACTGAGGTGGAGACTGTGGAGGCATTTATGAAGCTGGGAGGTTTGAGCCAGCTCTTCCCATGTATTGTGAAAATGAGGGAGTGGTGGAATTGTTGGTAGTGATTGCCTGAAGGCGGGTACAGGAACGGAATAACTTTATTCGAGTTATCGGACTGGGGGCCTGATTCAGCGAGGAACGCAAGGGAGAGAACGCACGCGCCCATACACTGCGAGAATATGCTAATCAATGTATACACACGGAGACCGCAACACAAAATGTAGACGCCCAGCCCTATATTAAGCCGCTCATCTCCTTTTACTCACAGCCTGATCAGTACACAAGATAGCGTAAACATCGGTAACATCGAGAACCATCGCTCACATTTGCATGAAAGTGGTTGACCAGACATCGTGCAGGATCTTGGCAACTTCCTGTGTGCACGGAGTCTCATCCCTGCATCCGTCACTACACTGGCTTAATTATGGACGCCCCTAAAACGGCGTCCCAACGCACAGGCACACCGGTGTTCGCCCGACCACCCCCGTCAATACCCACAAATGGCATTTCCTGTCAATCAATGTCGGAAGGGGTCTGCGTACATGCTGTGTGTAGTCTGCATACGCTTTCCCGATTGCACTGGCTAGTTCACGCACGCGCAGTGCGAAGCAAACGAATGCACAGTACGAAAACATCGGCCAAGTGCCTGCCTTCTCTCCTTTGCGTTGCTTGCTGAATCAGGCCCTGGGACCGATGATGCAGAAATGGTTTAAGAACCGATGAAGCAGAATCGGATTGGAATCGATGATGTAGAACTGAATTGGGACCAATGATGTAGAATGGAATTAAAACTGATGTTGGATATACCGGATTGGGACCAACGTTGGAGATATTGGATTGGGACCGAAGTTTGAAGATATCAGCAAGTCTTTTGGAAATCTGGACTGGAATACAGGTGGTAATGGGGACTTGCAAATACCAACACACAGACACATGTTTGTAGCTATACTTATTAGTGATCTGTTAGGCTGCTAAAGCCTTTGGCTGCTAAAGTTAGTGTTAGTTTCAAAGTGTTAGATTATAAGTGTACTTACAATTTAATAACTAAGACTGAGTTACCCTGGAGATAAACTGGAAGAAAACTGAAAGAGAACATCCTGAAAGCCAGAACACTTTCTGAAGGACATCAAACATACTTGTGGGAATAAGCCAATTTACCATCACTAACAGCTGCTGTACTGTATATCCAGGAAACTCCTTACTGCACTCCCTGCTTATACATAGCAAGTGCTGCCCTTACTGATTGCTCATGTTGTTCAAAACACCTTTGACTAGATTGGCTCTGTACTGTACATTGTCATTTTTGCCTTCATGCTACTGAAAATCCTGTTTGTACTGTATTGCCTCTTTCCACTGCTTTACTACTGTCTACTTTAACATTCTTTATTTTAGTAACTAATTCCTGCACCCACTACTCACCTACTTCTCTTTTACCTGTATTTTGAACATCTAGCCACATTTATCCACACTGTCCCTACATCACACAGACTCCACATCACACAGTCTCCACATCACACAGCCTCCACATCACACTGTCCCTACATCACACAGCCTCCACATCACACAGCCTCCACATCACACTGTCCCTACATCACACAGCCTCCACATCACACAGTCTCCACATCACACAGCCACTACATCACACAGCCTCCACATCACACAGCCTCCACATCACACAGCCTCCACATCACACTGTCCCTACATCACACAGCCTCCACATCACACAGCCTCCACATCACACAGCCTCCACATCACACTGTCCCTACATCACACAGCCTCCACATCACACTGTCCCTACATCACACAGCCTCCACTCCAGTTTTCACCTCACTTATTACCACAGCATGAACACCTTTACCTCAATCACCCCCTTATTCAGTGTCTACATAATCCTCTGCTTTACCTTCTTCTTCCACCCCTATTCTCCCCCTCTAGTCTCCTCCAATTGCTGTTCCACCTTTTTTCTCTCACTAGTCTCCCTTCCAACCCTCTACTTCTCTCACCCACCCTCCTGTTCCTCTACTCTTACCCACCTCCCTCCCTCCATGGACCACTAAGCCCTATTCCATACCTGTCTCTGCCGGTCCCCTCTAGGGCTGCCGTGAGAAATCCTGGACCAGAGTATAGCAACATCCCGGGGGTCCCTCCCTGAAGGGGGCATGGCCACTGCATGTTGGGCATGGCTGCACCTCTCTGTGGGTGGGCCTAGCATGGCATAGCACCCACTCACAGAAGCATGGCATAGCACCCACTCACAGGAGCATGGCATAGCACCCAGCACCCGGAACTATAGTACTCACTATTAGGATGGGGGGACAGTCCCATAATAGCCACATTTTAGCTGGATGTATTTAGATGCTAAAATGTAACAGACAAAAATTAAAGGGAAACTACTTTACTTTGTACATTTCTCATGCAAATATCACATAAATAAAATCTATTTTTGTCATAGAGATAGATGAATGAAGGACTTCATTTTGACATAACACAAGGTCATCTTATACACATTCCGCGGAATATATCCTGACCCCCTGCTCCCTGCACCTTACTCACTATCTACCCCATCTGTGTCGCCCCTGTTTGTCTGCCCCTTCCCCTTTAGAATGTAAGCTCTCACGAGCAGGGCCCTCGTCCCTCATGTGCTTTTCCTCCCTTACTTATACTATCACGTACTCCTAACTCCCCAATGGGCACCTAACACCTGGTTGCTTATGCCCTGTGGCTTGTGTTATGCAGCAATGTGTATAAACCATGTCCTTGTCCTGCATTGTTTTGTATTAGTATTACTGTTGTTTCTTGTGTGCTCATTTATGTACTGTGTAAGGCGCTGCAGAACCTTTGTGGCGCCATATAAATAAAGGATAAAAATAATAATAATAAATATCAGACTTGGAACTGGATTAGGACGGGCTGGGGGCCTGATTCACTACGGTTCGCTATTCTGCTTATACGCACGTAGCATAGTTGCTAATATCAGCGGTCATATGTAAATGCAGCCTGACATAAGGATGCCCACTTCCCCTTACACACATCCGTACACTTGGGCAACACAGCGATACAAATCGGTAACATTGAGTAACATCGGAACCATACGCACAGGTAAGGCAGGTCCGACCTCACTCAGGAAATGCTAACTTTAGCGCTCGCTATGAGGCCCCAGGCTGCGTATGGTATCACAGTGGCTAATTTATGCACGCCCATGCAACGTCGTTGAAACGCACTGGCGTGCCTGCATTTCCCCGACCGCCCCCCCTGCCACCACCCACAAACGACACTTCCTGTCAATCACTCTGCTAAGTATCTGTGTATCCTCTGCGGTTGCAATAGCTAGTTCGAGCACGCACACTGAGATGTTTACGCATGCGTAGAACGCAACAATCGGCCGATTGCATGCATATCCTTGCTGAATCAGGCCCTTGGACTGTACAGATACAGAGTACCTGGGAGCTCAGCACTGAGAAGTAACTTAACCAGCAGCGATGTTGTACTGGCAATGGAGGCCAGTCAGGAAGTTATAGGTGTAGGAGTTACCAAGGTTTGGATGCTGCGATCAGCTGGTTTGGAAGCAGAGCTCTGAGTGGTGGGACAGTGTCAGGTGACATGGGTCCAACATGGCTGCGCCCATACTGTCTTCCCAACTGGTTCAGATATGAATACGAGGCAAAACATCATCTTACCGGCGTCGGATCTCACGTCTTTTGGTTTGCATATTGAAGTCCCTCCCTCATGATCAGGTGGTAGTGCACTTAGGGGGTGATTCAGTAGTGGACGGAATTGCAAAGTTGCACGCAAACAGCTTTGCAATACTGTCCTTGCTATTATGTTGATACAGCAGCAGGCGTCACGCGGCTCACGCCTCCTGAATACATTCATGAATTGAGCTGCGTCCATTGAAGCTGCATCAGATCATCTACATGAACCTTGGCCGGCTGAATAAACATGGGGTCACACAGGCTGGCCATCGCAGATGAGGGCTCTTCGCCTCTGTTTTGTGAAACAGAGGTTGTCGCCGCCAACAGTAAAGCATCCTGAGACCATTCATGTGTGGGGCTGCTTCTCAGCCAGGGGAGTGGGATCACTCACAATTTTGCCTAAGAACACAGCCATGAATATAGAATGGTACCAAAACATCCTCCAAGAGCAAATTCTCCCAACCATCCAAGAATAGTTTGGTGACGAATAATGCCTTTTCCAGCATGATGGAACACCTTGCCATAAGGCAAAAGTGATAACTAAGTGGCTTGAGGAACAAAACATCAAATTTTGAGTCCATGGCCAGGAAACTCACTAGACCTTAATCCCATTGAGAACTTGTGGTCAATCCTCAAGAGGTGGATGGACAAACAAAAACCCACAAATTCTGACAAACTCCAAGCATTGATTAGGCAAGAATTGGTGGCCATCAGTTAGTATGTGGCCCAGAAGTTGATTGATAGCATGCCAGGGCGAATTGCAGAGGTCCTGAAAAAGAAGGGTCAACACTGCAAACATTGACTCTTTGCCTAAACTTAATGTAATTGTAAATAAAAGCCTTTGACAATTATGAAATGCATGTAATTTTACTTCAGTATACCATAGTAATATCTGACAAAAAGGTCTAAAAACACTGAAGCAACAAACTTTGTGAACACCAATACTTGTGTCATTCTCAAAACTTTTGGCCATGGATGTATATTTACAAACTTCACAAATCCCTGGGGGAGTCTAATTGTTCCTGTGAGTGCTATGTGTGAGTCTGAAATTTCTGACACTGCATTCTTAAGAGAAGCCTTCTTCCACCATTTATGTACCCACTGCACAAGTAAAGATGATGACATAGAAATTGAAGATACTACTGTAGAAGTGCAACAGGGAGAGGGGGATATTTGTGTATCTGTTGATGATGAAGATGTTGTTTCTAGCAAAGTAAGTCAGCCACCAGTGGCGGCAGTTCTTGCCCATAATAAAAAAAGAAGTCCATTGCCATGCCTGGGCAAAACACCAAAAAAAGCCACCCCTTATGTGTGGAATTATTTTTACCCAAATCCTGACAACATTTGACAAGCTATCTGTACCATTTGTGAAGCCAAAGTAAGTAGAGGTAGGGATAACCATCTAGGAACCCCCTCTCTGTTACATAATTTTCAGCGAGTTCATGCAAAGTTATTGTAAAAAGCTGAAAAATCTGGTAATATAATTATAAGCAGTCCAGCATCACTTAGCTCCCAGCTCTCAACCAGACCACAGCTTATGCAATCTTCACAACCTGCACCTTCATCATCAATCTCCTCATTAATGATTGGAGGTAGTCCTCCTGCATCCATTATGCAAAGGCTAACTGATTCTCCCTATCCAGGATTCCCCAAAAGAGTCCTTGTGCATAGGCTGGTGCTGCTGCTGCTGGGGGTGAATCTTCATCCCCGAAGGGTACCAAAAAGACTAGTTTCAAACAACAATTGACTTTGAAACAATCTTTTGCAAGAGGAAGTAAATATGAAATCTTCCATCCAATTGCACAGCAAATAACTGAAGCCATGACAGCTATGCTAGCATTAGATCTGTGTCCAACATTCACCATCAATGTGTGTGGTTTTGGACAGTTATTTGAAGTCCTGTGTCACTGCTACCAGATTCCATCTCAATTCCATTTTACCAGAACAGCAATTTCTCACCTGTACCCGGAGGTTAAAAGAAAACTAGAAAATGCCATTGTACCCACTATCCACTTAGCCACAGATATGTGGGCAAGCGGTACTGGTCAAACAAAAGCTTACAGGACTGTGACACCCTACTGGGTGGGAGTATCACCTTCAGCAGCAGCAGCATCTAACACACAATGCCAGCTCATTCACAGGCAGGCTACTCTCTGCATAACTGGCTTCACTTAAATCTCAACCTGTTAGAAAAACTTAGATGTCATAGCTAAATGGCTTACCCCACTAGGACTCTCCTCAGTATTTGCCATTTCCAATAACGCAAGTAATATTGTGAGAGCATTACAACTGGGTGAATTACAACTGGACATTTTGAGTATTCAGCAACCGCATGCTGAAGATTGCAATGGCTGCAAGAACAGTTACATTTGCCATGCCACCGACTGCAAAAAGAGGTAGTGACAAGGTGGAATTCCACCCTTTATATGCTTCAGCGAATGGAGGAGCAGCAACAATCCATGACGTAGGTAGAGGTGGGGGGATATACCTTAGTCCAGCACACTGGAGAGTACTCTCTGTTTTATGCAAGCTACTCAAACCAATTGAAGTAGTAACTAATGAAGTGAGTTCTGACACTGCCAGCTTTAGTGAGGTGATTCCCTTAATAAAACTACTGGAAAAGCAGTGCGAGAAGCTGAAGGAGGAGATGAAACTAAGTAAATCCGCTAATGTTTTTTTCTTTCCAGCTGACACAGATCTTAAGAGATGAAAAGAGCTCCAAGATTTTGCACATGTTGCTCCCTACCTCTGGAAATTTCTACCTCTTCCTATCAGACTCTCCACCTTTCTACAAAACTTCAAAAAGTGCTCTCAAAACCCACTTATTCATCAAAGCCATCCATCTCTCATCCTAACCCTCTGTCCCATGCTCACTGTCTATCCTATCTGTGTCACCCCTGTCTGACTGACTGCCCAACCCTGTTTAGACTTTTTTTCCTTCCCTTACTTATACTGTAATTTCCTCCTACAGCAGCATCTAACCCTTGATTTCTGCCACCCTGCTGCTTATTTATGTGTTATGAGCACTGATGCAGCAATGTTTATATAGTCCTGCAACCCCGGCACTCCAGTAATAAATATAATGTGCCTTCAGTACTGGAGCGCTAGATTCAGAACTATATTTATACTGTATATTAGAGATGTGCCTGGACCCCGTATTTTGGTTTTCTTTAAAATTAATAGAAAACTGCTAAAATCATGTAACTTGGGCCTGTTTACATTAAATCCAGAACTTGGGATTCGGTTTTTAAATCAGAGTACCGAACTTACATCAGACCCGAGCAAGGGCTTGGTACTACTCGAACCCCCAAAAGTGATCCAAGCTGGATCTCGGTTCGACTCGGAAGCCCAAAGATCATGTGTGTTCGGTATTCAGGGAAACCGAACTGCATAACTCTACCAGCAACGTGTAGCACTGCTGGTCGTACTAGCTATAGTATTAAACTATTCCCTGATATGTACCAAATAGAATTGTTATGGTTCTATCAAAATCGGTTATGTGGTTTTTGAGTTAACACAGAAAAAACAAATAAACGAACAGACATATTCGGTCTAGGTAACCTATAAACCATACGTGCAAGTTAAAGGGGCGAATTCAATTAGGCAGAGTAATTTACTGCGTGATCAAAAGGGTGGTAGCTTTGGGCTTTAACGCCCAAAGCTATTCAAGTTCAACCCCTTTTCCTTGTGCTGTAAAATTGTAGCTAACGTACATCAACCCATGGGTTCCGGGTTAAGTATCCGGAGCTATGGGCTAAGGCGTTCGCAGTACTTGCAATAAGGTCACTCACACCTCCCTCAGGCTCGAGCAGAAATTCGCATTAAGGGGGTCATTCAGACCCACTCGCGAGCGGCAGTACGCTCGCAAGTGGGTCGATGTTCCCCACTGTGCATGCGCACGACGGAGGGAGCTCCGTCGTGCGCATGCGTGAGACCCGGAGAGCGACGGGCTTCCCATCGCTCTGGGTCTCGCACCAAAGGGGGCGTGCTGTCGATGTTGATTGACAGCACGCCCCCTTTGGTGGGCATGCCGGGGGCAAGCCGGCCCCACTGACATCAGTAGTGATGTCAGTGGGAGTGATTTTGGCTCTGATAGAGCAGGGTTTCCCTCACAAGTCCGATGGTCGCGATGGTCAAGACCATCGCGACTATCTTTTTGGACGCTCGTATATGCTGTGGGTGGTCACCCACAGCTATACGAGCGTCCAGGAGGACGCTCCATTTTAATGGAGGAGGGCCCTGATTCAGAGTGAGCGCTCTGGTCAGAGCGTCCGGCTCTGAATTAGGCCCTAAGTGCAGCCGCATTGAATAGCCCCTGCCGACCAATTAGCCTGCGGTTAATTACCACGGCTAATTGTATCGGGCCCTATACCACCTAAAAATTTTACAATTACAAAACAAAATTACAATTTTAATTCTGTGCATTTTTTAAATAAGTGCATTCATTTTAATTTTATACTTTCATTTAAATTGAATATATTTTTGCCCAGTTTTGTAAGCTGAACAGCGGGGAAGTGGACGATGCACCCTAAATACAGTCAGTGTCTGTATTTAGGGTGCAGTGGGGTACACCTTCCATCCTCATAAAGTATTAGCCTTATTTTAGTTGTTGTGAAAACTGCAATGTGTTAAGAAGAGGCTATTATTACTGGTCTGCTGACACCTATGTGGATCCCATTACCTGCTTAACAGGGTGAAAAATTGCACTCTGGTTAAACTACAACTATTACATTTTTTAATCAAAGCCTCTTTTTTTATGTGATGAGATTTTGGAAACATTTTCTTCATTGTAATATCCAAACTCTCTCTTCCATATCGTGTTCTACTTCCTGCAAATTACCTACACAATGTCCTCTTGAATATCTGTGTTTTTTTTTGTTTAGCCTTTTGCCAGCAGGCCTGTTCCTGAACTACAAGGGCACAAAGCACCTGCCAAGCTATCTGTATACTGGGAATTATAGCAAACACACAAGGAAAAATATTCATGTACTTTTATTTGGGAACAGAGGGCCTGATTCAGAGCCGGACGCTCTGACCAGAGCGCTCGCTCTGAATCAGGGCCCTCCTCCCTGAAAATGGAGCGGACTCATGGACGCTCGCATAGCTGTGGGTTACCACCCACAGCTATAGCGAGCGTCCATGATGATGGTCGCGATGGTCAAGACCATCGCAACCATCGGGCTTGCGACGAGACCCTGCGGTAGGGTCTCGGTGACCGCAAGCCCTGGAGTGATTTTGGCTCTATCAGAGCCAAAATCACTCCCACTGACATCACTAGTGATGTCAGTGGGGCCGAACTCAGACGGTAGGCGTTCCCATGGGAACGCCTCCGTCTGGCAGCCACGCCCCCGGCACGCCCACCAAAGGGGGCGTGCTGTCACTCACCATCAACAGCACGCCCCCTTTTGGTGCGAGACCCATAACGACGGCTTGGCCATCGTTATTCGGGTCTCGCACATGGGCACGACGGAGCTCCCTCCGTCGTGCGCATGCGCAATTCGGCACCATCGACCCGCTTGCGAGCGTCCTGCGCTCGCAAGCGGGTCTGAATGACCCCCTGAATCAGCCCCAGATTTTGCTGATGTCCCAATAGCAGAAATATGGCCAGAGAGGGACTGTTATGCCTTAAATTCTATCTAAGATTGTTCTTAATTGTAATCCTTGGTGTATTTGTTGCAGGATATGGGCCTGATTCAGAGCCGCTCGTAAGCGGCCGCTCGTTCGCTCTGAGCGATGTTCGCACATCTGCGCATGCGTGTGGGTCGTAATGCACAAAATAGCGAGTACCTGCTAATTTGAGTGACAGGATGAGGCGTTTGTGGGTGGTAACAGGGGAAGGTGCTTGAAAACGGGGAGTGGAGATCCGAACGCAGGCGTGCCAAACGGTCAAAACGGGCGTTTTAAGGGTGTGCATAATTAACAAAGCAGCGTCATCGGCCACGTCACTTGGTTGTCTCTTAGCCTGAACTGTTCGCATGATTGCGGTTGGAAATTCCTACCACAAGCACTGCGAGCAGTTCAGACGCCTTTCGATGTACTCGATTAATCAAATAAATAGCGGAGATGACGTAGGATGCGAACGGCCAGGGGGCGTCTTTACAAAATAGCGAGCGCATGTTTCGTTCGCTCGCTCAGACATAGAGGCGTCAACAGACCGCAAAAAGCGAGCGCTCAATTTAAATAGCCGGCCCCTTTTTCTGAACGAGCAAGCGCAAATAGCGTCCGGCTCTGAATCAGGCCCTATGTTTCTATGTGAAAAAAGCACCAACATGCAGGGGGAGATTGTAGGATGAACTTTACTGTGAACAGAACAGGTGAACTCATAACATGTGGATAATCAAGAGAGAGTGCATAGTAAAGAGAGGATATACAGCAATATCTTAAAGACACAGCGCCACCTACTGTTCCTCCAGTACTGCTCCCAAGAAATACTTAGCCTGTAGCTGTTGCTATACTGTAAACAATATTCACCCCAGCTCTAGCACTTTTTATGCTATTCAGTACAAAATGGCATGGTTAACACAGCAATGTAATTTAGTAGTCATTGCAGTTACCGCAAACAGAACATCAAGGTTTTACTCACATATTTTTTATGTTTAATATGTGTATAGGTATTACTTTAAGAGGTTATTCATTTTTTTACTTCATAACTTGCCCCTTTTTTATTTAATCACTATATATACTGTATGCATGTCCCTCTTTGCTTGAGATTGGATTCCAGAGGTTGGAAAACATTGCACACGGGATTACACAGGGACAATGTAGGTGGAGCAGAGGCCTCAATCCAGGACAGAGGTTGGTACATGGAGAATCAGCCCAAACAGGATTTCGAGGTCTGGAAGGAGAGAAACCTTTGTGAGAGCAGAGGAACACAGACTAGAACAACCCGAACAGCGTAATTAGGGATAGCCGGGAACGGTCCATAAGAAGCCGCAAAGCTGTGTCAGGATACAAAAGGCGCACAGTAGAGGACTTGAAATACCACAAATAATTGGGAGGCCACTGTTAATAGGCTGGGGACCACCAATGTCTGTGATGATGTCACTGCAGGGGTTTTAAACTCTTGCAGATTTTCTTCATTTAACGATGTGCAAACAAATGTCCATAAAGGTTGCTATCAACGCAGACTTACAGCAGCCCTATCCTTGACGCAAGAGAGCCGTCTGAAATCAGATCAATGCATACAAACTCTGCAGAGGCCACAATTCTGCCTACAGGCCAACGTCATGCCCACACTCTGCTGAGCCTACACGTCAATGCCCAGCAGCTGCCTAGTGACATGTATTCAGCCACAAGTATAGATGCGGAGGTGGATGGCGATGGCTCTGAATCTCCATATGTGTGCCCATCTATGTGTTATGTGCAGTGCAAAAATTGACCAGATTCATTCACCAAACGGACTTACATGTGACACTTAGTCAAGCCCAATGTGAGGAGAGCCCAGAACCCAGACCCACTGATCACTCACTGATCCCATTGGGACATGATCAATAAATGAATGTATGATTTACACCAGGGATGGGGAACCTCAGGCCCGGGGGCTGTACAAGGCCCTCGGAATCATTTGGTCTGGCCCTCTGAGCTGTTTTCTGCTAGCCTCATGTGGATAGCAGGTTACCTAGAATGGCCCCCTGCAGCCAGAATCTATGCAGCAGTGCCACCTGGAGCGTCCTTAGGACACGTCAGACGGTCACACCGCTGCCCTTACAGCTCCCCGGAGCATCCTCAGGATGCACCGGGCATTGCTGTAATCACCGGCGATTGTGGCCCCACCCCTGTGTGACATCACACAGAGGGGGTGTGGCCTGCACCAGGCCCGCAAATAATTTTATATATATAGCTCAAAATAACCCTCGACAGAAAAAAGGTTCCCCACCCCTGATTTACACAGATACGGTAAACTGATACTCCGCCGTGCCTCAGATATTTCCCAGTAATCACCAGAATAAATCACTTGTTGCTTTTTACAGCCTGAAGACTTCTCCCAGATCTCATGCGACCATCCCCGGTGTATTGTTCACTCTCATTACTGTTGCTGGGGAAACAAAGGCCCTCATTCAGAGCCGTACGCTCTGAGCTGAGCGCACGCTCTGAATGAGGGCCGCCCTCCATAAAAATGGAGCGTCCTCCTGGACGCTCGTATAGCTGTGGGTCACCACCCACAGCCTATACGAGCGTGCAGTTTGATGGCCGCGATGGTCGTGACCATCGCGACCATCGAAACTGCGAGCCGGAGCCTGCGGTTGAGGTTTTCAACCGCAAGCCCCAGAGTGATTTTGGCTCTATCAGAGCCAAAATCACTCCCACTGACATCACTAGTGATGTCAGTGGGCCGTCTTCTGACGGGAGGCGTTCCCGTGGGAACGCCCCCGTCAGGGAGGCACGCCCCCGGCACGCCCACCAAAGGGGGCGTGCTGTCAATCAACATCGACAGCACGCCCCCTTTGTTCAGACACAACGAGCGAAGGACTTTCCTTCGCTCGTCGCGTCTGGCGCATGCGCACAACGGAGCTCCCTCCGTCGTGCGCATGCTCAGTGCAGAACATCGACCCACTTGCGAGCGGACAGCCGCTCGCGAGTGGGTCTGAATCAGGGCCAAAGTACACTAAGTAGACAAAAGTGTTGGACACTGACAGCAAATAGATCAACGAGATGTTGTTGTAGCTCCACCACGTGCAGTGATTACTGCAGATGCCCTTCTTGGCAAACTGTGCACAAGTTCCTGGACAACATCAGGCGGGTTGTGTTGCCATTCCAGTGACCACTGAAGGAGGTCGAGTCGGCCTAGAACACACCCGTCGCTCCAAATCGTCCCAGAGGTTCTCAGTGGGGTTAAGATCTGGACTCTGAGCTGGCCAGTCCATCTGGGTTACCGAATTTTCTGTATGCCAGTCCAGCGTCACCCTGAAAACATGACAGGTGGCATGGGCCTCCCTACCAAGTATTCTTGTCGAAACAGCCACATTAGTGGCCATTTGGAACTTGTGCACGGCCCACCTCCCGTTTTAATGTCGGCTGGGGGCGAGCCCAGCACTTCGTCACTAGATGGGCTACCCCCAGCCCTCTCCCAGCACTAAATGGATACCGCGCGCATACGCGCAGCATCCATTCAGCTACTACGGGCTCCGGCACCACCGCACAGCTGCGGAGGTGGGGGTTCCCAACCTCCCGACCAGACCACCCATGGGACACATCGTCCCACGAGTGGAACAGTGGGACAGTGCTGTCCCACTGAAATCGGGGTGTTGGGAGGGGTGTGCCCTCTATGAGTGGTGCCCCTGTTCGACCGTACTGGTCGAACACCCCAAGAGCTGGCCCTGCTAGTTGCAAGAGATTGGTCAGAAACTGGCGCCACTTCCCCATACGCATGACTTAGAATCATGTGGAGCTTTTGATACATACCCATGACATGCCCACAAGTCAGGGCGGTTATGTGCGATCGCATTGCCACTGCCCAGTTCCTGCTCTGAAACACTCTACTTCATTGAAAAACATGTCCAGCCAAGTTGAGTCCAACTCAGAATAGGATCAGGTTTGCCTATAGGGGGGGAAAGCGGATATTACTTACCTGAGCCTGGGCCGGTTGGAGGGGCACTGTGAGGGCCCGTGTCAGCGACGACCATACCTGAAAAATTCTCCTTTCTGTCCACCACTGCAGCCATGATAACAGCACAGTCGCAGCGGCACATTGGGCAGTGAGAGAAGTCTACTGCCGCTTCCCCTGGGCCCTGGAGCCACCCCTGGGCCGATTGCACAGCATATACTATTTGGTTACCGGTCTTGCGGAAGTTGTGTGGCCATGCCCCCAGATTTGGCCATGCCCCCCAGTACCAGGGCCCACCGGAGCTCTCGATGGCCCTGAAGAAGACAGACATACGGAAAAATGCGTAAAGGTGCTTCTGCCTATGCATTGTGGAAAAAAACTTGCCGCTTGCATCTGTGAAGAGAGATCCGTGCTGCGCCACTCTAATATTCCAAACGTCAATAAAATGTTAGAGCACATTGGGAATATGGTGGGCACAAGCCCATAAAATAATGATGATATTATTAGTGCACTTTTCAGGTGTTAGGGGCAGTTAGGCGCTTTCACAGCGGATACAGTAGGTGCAAATGAGCCGGGAAAGGTAAACACTGTCTACTCTTATTTCTGAGTCGTCCATGAATAATTCACCAGAAGGACCGGAGAAGTGGCACATTCATTTATTTTAGAAGATAAGTACATTGCATCTGGAAGGTTGATATTGAAATGTATTTGAAAATGACAAGTCTGTATTTTGTTGTATCACTGTTACCCGGCGAAATGTCAAAACTATTTCAGACACACAATGCCATATAATTGAGACCATTTGTTCTTTCATAAAGTATGTCAATTATATACGGAAAAAAATGGAAAGTTTTAAAAGGAATTCGCCTTTTACTTTGTCTCCCGGAATTCTTGTAAACATCTGAAATCATTATACGTCCTTCAGAAATGAATGTTGCTTCTTTGTAACCTGCTCGGTAATTTCAGGTTTAGAGGAGCTAATTCTAACGTGTATTCAATATATTACATTGCAGTGTTTTTTTCAGCACTCGCTCTTCAAAGAAACTTAATTGATTCTTTGAAAGGTTTTTTTTTTTAACATAGGTCTCAGTGCTAATTATGCAACTAATCTAATGCTAATTGTGCAAAAGTTTCTATTGGTCAATACATTTTTAGCCTAATTCTGTGCGTTTGCATATCTCAGAGCCTTCCATTGTTATATACAGTACATTCTGTCTATTAACATCTTCAGGATCCGGCCCCATCCTCAGCATTGATGCTACAAAACTCCTACCCGTGTACTTATCATTTCCCGCTTAGACTACTGTAACCTCCCACACTCTGACCTCCCTCACACTCGTTTCTTACCACTTCAATCTATTCTTAACGTTGCTGCTCATTTCATTTTCCTCATCTGTCTGCCCCTCTCTGCAACCTGCTTCACTGGCTCCCAATCCCCCGTAGAGTGCAGTCTGAACTCCTCACCCTCAAAGCCCTAAACCACTTCACCCCTTTTACACCTTAAACCTCAATTCTCTCCACGCTCCTTTTCCGACTGCCTCACCACCACCTGAAGGCACCTCACCTATGTTCACCTTGAAGACATCATTCCTCTGAAAGTCCCACCTTTGCCCAGTCATATTCCCTACCAGTCTCCCCAACTGTAAATGGCACTTAAAAGCGCACCTTGATATTAACACTTACCAACCCTCCTCACAGCTCTCACTCATCTCTTCTGCCCCTCCTGTATCAATCCCGGTTCACCCTCCAACTGTTCAACCCTTCCCCTTAGTATAAGATCTCACATGCAAGACCCTCTGCATTATTATCACAAGCCGCTGCACTGCCAATGCTGTGCGGGGTGAACGCCAGGCAAGCATTCGCTGAAGTCTCCTCCTTCCTCCTGTTTGGATCTGTGTTGCAGTTCCAGTCTTGGTTGCTGCTGAGCCTCTGCACTAATTACAGCCTGTCTGTGTGCACTATCAGGTGCACACTGATTGATTCTCCTGTCTGTGCACAGCCCAGATGCTCAGTGGTCTGTCATTAGGGAGACTTACTCTGGTTGGGCCCTGTTTCTGTTAAAATCCAGCCAGCCCTTCACTCCATGCTGGTGATAGTGTTCACGTGTTTCCGGTTTTCATTTTGGTCTCCTGTTTCACAGTCGAGTTCCCAGCACCTAGCCTGCTTCCCTGTTTCTGCCGTTTGTGTCATCTAGATGGCACAGTCTGCATTTGCTCCAGCTGTCGTTTGTGTCATCTAGGCTGCACAGACCACACTCAGCATTCCGAGTGCTCAACCCAGCGTCTTGTGTCAACCCAGCGACACAGACCGCACATCAGAGTACGCAACCATGTGTATACCGCTGGTGTCATCTCGGCGGCATTTAGCGTACCACAGCGTCCCATATACGCAATCCTGTGTACAACTGCTGGTGTCATCTGGGTGGCATTAAGCGCACCTCAGCATCCTGTGTGCAACCGCTGGTGTCATCGTGGCAGCACTAAGCGCACCTTAGCGTCCTCTGTACGCAACTCTGCATCCTTCCACTGATGTCATTCCTGGTGACACTGTGCGCACCTCAGCGTCTTCCTGCCAAGTCATTCTGCCCTCAAGGCAGCATCCAGCCCAAAGACTGATACCGGCCCAGAGGCCGCATCACAGCTTATTGGCCCTCTGGCCTCAACCAGCCCAGAGGCTGCTGTCGGCCCAAAGGCCGCATCTCAACTCATTTGCCTACAGGCTTCAACAGTCCCAAGGCTGCTACTGGCCCAAAGGACGCACCACAACTTATTGACCATCATGCCTCAACCAGCCCAGAGGCTGTGACCGGCCCAAAGGCCGCATCACCACTATACAGCTGCATCTAGCCACGATATTCCAGCCCTGAAGGCTGTGCAAGACTTTTTCCCCCACTGTTTGATCTGAGCTTTAACAATTATATCTCTACTCAGCTTGTCGACTCTGGACTGAATCACTGGAATTGTTGCTGACTTGTTCAACTATTATGATTATGTCAGCCTGTACATTGGCCTGGTCGGCTGTGAGTGTTTTGCCGGCAGTTTTAATCAGGTGCTGGCTCTTGGGCCTGTGTGGGTTGTCCTGTTCTGCCTGAGTCTCCCACAGGATTCCATGTATTGCCTGGTTCCTGGTTATAGCTGTTTGCAAGCTGCCTAGGAAAGATTGCTGGTTTCTTCATCTGCTTAGTATCCTGGATACATTCTATTACATATTACTGCTTACAGATATACACCTGGATAATATACTACTCTGGATAGTCCATGTGCTTTAAAATGTCTTATCCTGCAGTTTGCTGTATATCTAAAGAAATTACTGAGGTTTGCAATTACTCTCATGTTTATAGAATTATAATTTCTGGAAATATTATTACTGCTTAAGAATTTATATACTATTAATGTAGTGAAAATAGAACATCATACCCTTTTGTTAGTTGCTTAATTATAAGTGGCTAAATTTAACCCTTGTTTGTTACTAGCTTGCAGTGATGTTAACTGCAGGGTAGTATTCTGGTAATCACTGATTAGGAGTGCTAATTGTATTACTTCATCAATAGCTTTAGACAGACTTCTTCTGACTAGTTTAGGAAGCAAAGCAGTAAGTGCTTGGGTTTATTCCCAGATGGGAGACCTTCTGAGAATCTAGGGGTAGTTCCCTATATGAGTTCTTAGAGAGTCACATTCCTATGTTTAGATTTTGATACCTGTGCTTCCTGCACTGTTATTATTTTAAAGTGCAAAATCCAGACAGCAGCCGAGTACCTACAAACAAGTGTGTTCCGGGAAAGGGGTTGTTATTGGTGAAGGGCACTAAGTTTAAGTTTTGACAGTGCAGAAGTTCATCAGGTATCATAACACATTGGGGACTGTATAGCCTACCCCACAAATTAACTCTGTATGCTCCTTCATATCACAGAGAATATGTTATGTACCTAAGCTATGATTAACTGTTGTGTATTGTATTTATGTACTGTTATTTTGCAATGTTTTCTCTTTGGCCCCATTTTGTAGGCAGATACAGATCATTTGTGGCATCTCATGACAAAAAGAATACTTTAAGCTAAATATTGTAACATTCCTTGTTTAAGTAGCTTCATACACCAATATATCATCTGCACAAATACTGTGCACAATTTATTACAAATGTCATAGTGTAACAGACAAAGGATAACAATGATGTTTCAACACAGTGTTTCCCAAGAATATATGTTTTGGCTTTTAAAAAAAAAAAAAGTTTGCTACTTTCTTTGCAACAATTCTTGTGTTTTGTCTGAATGCTGTAAAAACAGTACCAGAGAGGTGCCACATTCATGGAGACAGCAGGAAGCTATAGTCTGATAATTATATAGTGGGAGGAGCAGGTTCCCCAGCAGCACAGAGTATGTCAGGAGATGAGTAATGTGTTAGTGGGACAAGGCTGCATGTGACAGGGGTAGTGACATGATGTGAGGAGGGGAATGGAGGCAGCACGAAGCCACAGACTGAGAGTTATATAGTGGGGGGAGCAGGGTTCCCAGCAGCACAGAGTATGGCAGGAGATGAGTAATGTGTTAGTGAGGACAAGGCTGCATGTGACAGGGGTAGTGACATGATGTGAGGAGGGGAATGGAGGCAGCACGAAGCCATAGACTGAGAGTTATAAAGTGAAGGGAGCAGGTTCCTCAGCAGCACAGAGTATATCAGGAGGTGAGTGATGTGTTAGTGAGGACAGGGCTACATGTGACAGGGAGATGGCCGGTTTAAGGTCAGTGGGGGCCCCTGGGCAACAAACATGTGGGGGCCCCTATTAAATGTGATAAACTGGGGATATGCGCAATGGGGACCTTATGCAGAGCCCCTAGTAGTGTCAGTGCCCCCAGTGGTAGTGCCCCGTATGCAGTGCCCCCTATGCAATACCCCCATTAGTAGTGCCCCCTCAGTAGTAATGCACCCTGTGGTAGTGTCCCCAATAGTAATGCACCCTGTAGTATTACCCCAATAGTAATGCCCCCAGTAGTATTACCCCTGTAGTTGTGCCCCAATAGTAATGCACCCTGTGGTAGTGTCCCCAATAGTAATGCACCCTGTAGTATTACCCCTGTAGTTGTGCCCCAATAGTAATGCCCCCAGTAGTAATGCCCCCCCCAATTATAATGCCCAGCAGTAATGCCCACAGTAGTCATGCCTTTTTAAATGCACCCAATAGTAATACCCCTGTAGTTGTGCCCCCAATAGCAATGCTCCCAGTAGTCTTGCCCCCATTGTAGAGCCCTCTGTATAAATCCCCATGTAGTAAAGCCCCTGTATTAGTGCCCCCAATAGTAATGCTGCCTCTGTAGTAGTGCCCCAGTAGTAATGCCCCAAGTAATGACCCCAGTAGTAATGCCCTCCCCCTGAGTAATGCCCCCAGTAGTAATGCCCCTCCCTCCCTGAGTAGTGCCCCCAGTAGTAATGCCCTCCCCCAAGTAATGCCCCCAGTAGTAATGCCCTCCCCCCGAGTAATGCCCCCAGTAGTAATGCCCTCCCCCCGAGTAATGCCCTCAGTAGTAATGCCCTCCCCCCGAGTAATGCCCCCAGTAGTAATGCCCCTCCCTCCCTGAGTAATGCCCCCAGTAGTAATGCCCTCCCCCCGAGTAATGCCCCCAGTAGTAATGCCCCTCCCTCCCTGAGTAATGCCCCCAGTAGTAATGCCCTCCCCCCGAGTAATGCCCCCAGTAGTAATGCCCCTCCCTCCCTGAGTAATGCCCCCAGTAGTAATGCCCCTCCCTCCCTGAGTAATGCCCCCAGTAGTAATGCCCCTCCCTCCCTGAGTAATGCCCCCAGTAGTAATGCCCCTCCCTCCCTGAGTAATGCCCCCAGTAGTAATGCCCCTCCCTCCCTGAGTAATGCCCCCAGTAGTAATGCCCCTCCCTCCCTGAGTAATGCCCCCAGTAGTAATGCCCCTCCCTCCCTGAGTAATGCCCCCAGTAGTAATGCCCTCCCCCCGAGTAATGCCCCCAGTAGTAATGCCCCTCCCTCCCTGAGTAATGCCCCCAGTAGTAATGCCCTCCCCCCGAGTAATGCCCCCAGTAGTAATGCCCCTCCCTCCCTGAGTAATGCCCCCAGTAGTAATGCCCCTCCCTCCCTGAGTAATGCCCCCAGTAGTAATGCCCCTCCCTCCCTGAGTAATGCCCCCAGTAGTAATGCCCCTCCCTCCCTGAGTAATGCCCCCAGTAGTAATGCCCCTCCCTCCCTGAGTAATGCCCCCAGTAGTAATGCCCCTCCCTCCCTGAGTAGTGCCCCCAGTGAGCTGTTTGCACTAAAAAAAAAAGCTAAGTCCCGCTCCGCTGCCGTCCACATCCAGTCCGCTCGGCTGCTCCTCTGCACTATTAGAGAGACGTCATGACATCTCTCCCTTACTGCACTGCGTGAGCTCCGGCTGCTGCAGGGGGGGGGGGGAGCCGGGCGCCTGCTGGTTATAATCAGCGGGCGCCTGGCAAATGGAGCCTCCGTGTGGCGCCGATGTTAGGTTGGCCTGAATAGGCGGAACTGGTTCTGTCTCCTCCGGCCCACTTTAACCTCGATGGGTGTGGGGGCCCTTCACGTGTGGGGGCCCAGGGATGACCGCCCTTGTCGCCTCCCCTGTTAATCCGGCCCTGGACAGGGGCAGCGACATCATGTGAGGAATATAGAAATGTCATATCTGCCCCAAAGTAGCCAAATCCACATCATCTTACATGCCTCCCGATTTAGGTGGGACAGTTCTGATTTCAGGGAATTGTCCAGCTCTCTTAATTACCAAGATTTATATTTCAGTTCAGGGAAGATGTCTTCCCCTTCATTGCTGCCCATACTAGCTGAAGATTCAGGTGACTGTGAAGGGAAGTTTATAATATAATATATATATATATTAGGGGTGTGCACCGGACACTTTTCGTGTTTTGTGTTTTGGTTTTGGATCTGGATCTTTCTTCGTGTTTTGGATCTGGATTGGTTTTGCCAAAACCACCCTTCCGTGTTTTGGGTTCTGGGTTTTGTGTTTTGGATCTGGATTTTTTCTTAAAAAATAAAAAAAAAACGCTAAAATCACATAAATGGGCCTTTTTTTGTTCCTACGCTATTAATAACCCCAATAACATTAATTTCCACTCATTTCCACTCTATTCTGAACACCTCACACCTCACAATATTGTTTTTAGGCCAAAAGGTTGTACCGAGGAAGCTGGATGACTATGCTAAGCGACACAAGGGGGCGGCACAAACACGTGGCCCATCTAGGAGTGGCACTGCAGTGGCAGACAGGAAGCCAATCAGCGTTATGGTGCCCATTTGCATGTAGCACGAACCCGGGAGATCCGTGCTACATGCATCTGTGTGATTGGCACAGAGCAATGACAGGTCCGTGAGACCCATCTGTGCTGCTGTGGTAAAAAAAAAAAAAAAAACCTGTGTAAAAAAAGAAAAAAATGGCGTGCACCCCCCCAAAAAAGAGCAACCAGCCCCGGGCATTAGTAACCCAGTGCTGGGTGTGCTTAAATACAGGGGACAAACGACGTAGGGGTCCCCTGTACTTAAGCACAACCAGCACCGGGCTAGTCAGAACCAGCGCTGGTTGCCAAAATACGGGGGACAAACGACGTAGGGGTCCCCTGTATTCTGCGCAACCAGCTCTGGGCTCTGATCCGGTCCTGGTTCTGGAAATATAGGGGACAAAAAATGAGTAGGGTTCCCCTGTATGTTCCAGAACCAGCACTGGACTTTTTCTAGCGGGGGGCTGATGCCACAGCCAGGGGAGCCCTTTCACCGGGCCCCCCAGCCGCAGCATCAACCCTGACCGCTAGTCAGCCCAGGCCGGGGATCCCTGGAGAGCTGGGGACCCCCCCAATAAAGGGGTCACCCTCTCCAGGGCACCCCAGGCCCAGGCTGATAGCCCGGGGCTATCCCCGCCACCCCTGGTGGCGGTGGGTGGCGGGTTGATTGTGTGGTGTGGTGTAAATAAAGAATATCAAACATTGTCTTTACAAGTAGAACTGCAAGTCCCAGCTAGCCTGCCCCGCATGCTGGTACTTGGAGAACCACAAGTACCAGCATGCAGGGCATTAAGGGCCCACTAGTACCTGTAGTTCACCTGTAAAAAAAATGTTTAAAAAAACACAGGACACACACACCGTGACAGTATAAGTTTATTAAACATACATACACACACACACATGTACACATACTCACCTATGTAACCTGTAGCATCGGTCCACTTGTCCGGTAAAGTATCCCTAGGGGACCTGTGAAAATAAACATACTCACCATCTCCTATGCGAGGTTCTGTCCTCTTCGTTCCAAAGTAGGCATCCCCGGACTTGGCAAAAAAAAAAAACGAAAACGCGATCCACGAACTTAGTACCGTTCTATAGAACGGTACTTCCCGAATGAGAGCTTAGCGGCGGGGTATCACCATGGAAACCCCGCTGCTAAGCGTTCATTGGCTGAGAGAGGTCATCTCCCGTCTCTCAGCCAATGAACGGCTCCCTCCATTGTAGTCAATGGTGGGAACCGCAGGGTAAACTTTAATAACCTTGCGGCTCCCAGCATTGACTACAATGGAGGGAGCCGTTCATTGGCTGAGAGACGGGAGATGGCCTCTCTCAGCCAATGAACGCTTAGCAGCGGGGTTTCCATGGTGATACCCCGCCGCTAAGCTCTCATTCGGGAAGTACCGTTCTATAGAACGGTACTAAGTTCGTGGATCGCGTTTTCGTTTTTTTTTTTTTGCCAAGTCCGGGGATGCCTACTTTGGAACGAAGAGGACAGAACCTCGCATAGGAGATGGTGAGTATGTTTTTTTTCACAGGTCCCCTAGGGATACTTTACCGGACAAGTGGACCGATGCTACAGGTAACATAGGTGAGTATGTGTACATGTGTGTGTGTGTATGTATGTTTAATAAACTTATACTGTCACGGTGTGTGTGTCCTGTGTTTTTTTTAAACATTTTTTTACAGGTGAACTACAGGTACTAGTGGGCCCTTAATGCCCTGCATGCTGGTACTTGTGGTTCTCCAAGTACCAGCATGCAGGGCAGGCTTGCTGGGACTTGCAGTTCTACTTGTAAAGACAATGTTTGATATTCTTTATTTACACCACACCACACAATCAACCCGCCACCCACCACCACCAGGGGTGGCGGGGATAGCCCCGGGCTATCAGCCTGGGCCTGGGGTGCCCTGGAGAGGGTGACCCCTTTATTGGGGGGGTCCCCAGCTCTCCAGGGATCCCCGGCCTGGGCTGACTAGCGGTCAGGGCTGATGCTGCGGCTGGGGGGCCCGGTGAAAGGGCTCCCCTGGCTGTGGCATCAGCCCCCCGCTAGAAAAAGTCCAGTGCTGGTTCTGGAACATACAGGGGAACCCTACTCATTTTTTTCCCCTGTATTTCCAGAACCAAGACCGGATCAGAGCCCAGAGCTGGTTGCGCAGAATACGGGGGACCCCTACGTCGTTTGTCCCCCGTATTTTGGCAACCAGCTCTGGTTCTGACTAGCCCGGTGCTGGTTGTGTTTAAGTACAGGGGACCCCTATGTCGTTTGTCCCCTGTATTTAAGCACACCCAGCACTGGGTCACTAATGCCCGGGGCTGGTTGCTCTTTTTTTGGGGGGGGGGCACGCCATTTTTTTCTCTTTTTACACAGGTTTTTTTTTTTTTATTTACCACAGCAGCACAGACGGGTCTCACGGACCCGTTAGTGCTCTGTGTCAATGACACAGATGCAAGTAGCACGGATCTCCTGGTCCGTGCGTGCATCTGTGTCATTGAAATACACAGCAGCACAGACGGGTCTCACTGACCCATCTGTGCTCTGTGTCACTGTCAATCACACAGATGCATGTAGCACGGATCTCACGAGTCCGTGCTAAATGCAAATGAGCACCATAATGCTGATTGGCTGAGAGCCGTGACAGACGGCTCTGTCAGCCAATCAGCACTTTGCCCATTAAAGGCAAAGGCATTTTTTTTTAAATGGCCGCTCGAGGCAAAACCTCGAGATCCGACAGCAGATCTCGAGGTTTTGCCTCGGGAGAGGGATCCGGGGCAGACAGGGAGATCCGAGCTTGGGCTCGGATCACCCCGGATCCCCGAAGTTCGGGTGGGTTCGGTTCTCAGGGAACCGAACCCGCTCATCCCTAATATATATATATATATATCATACTTGCCGACAATCAGCTCCAGCCTTCCGGGAGGAAGCTGATTGTCGGCTAACAGCGGGGGGGCGGTCATTGGGGGCGGAGCCGGGGGCGGGCCAGCCAGAAGGTGGTATATTGGGGGTGAAGCCCCTCTTCACAATGTCGTTATTTTCGGCAGTGTGAAGCAGGGGGCGGGCCCGCGATGATGCGATTCAGCGCGAATTGCGTCACTGGCTCCCCCGCTGTGGGGGTTTCTAAACTTTTCAGGGGGGAGGACGGGAGGGTCGGAGGCTTCCGGGAGGCTTGCCTGCCTTTCCGGGGGGCCGGGAGCGGCACCCGAAAATCGGGAGGCTCCCGGCCAAATCGTGAGGGTAGGCAAGCCTGATATAAATATATATATATATATATTTATATATAAATGTAATTCTATTCTGACTGCGGCAAGTCCCTCAGCCCTGGTCTGTGTTGGTATTCAGGCTCCATTCGCAGTGATTTTACATAACGGAAATGTCTGTTCTCGAGCTGACGGATAACTTTGTGCTGCGGAAAGTTGACTCAACTTTTCTTACCCTGCAAGTTTATCTTCTGATAACAACAAGCTATGTGAATCTAAAAATGACCAGCGCAGGATAGAAGTTTATCAGTATGAATATTTTATTGGGATGTAATAGATTCTACTTGCATCAAACATAACCGATTTGAAATAGACATAGTACCCACCTGGCGACTCTGGAATGCTCAATTGCATTGAATACTTAATTAAAAATGATAACGTTCCTATGATGTTAAGGCATAGGCTTTCTGGCGGCAATGCACTTAAGCAGTCGATATTAAGTACAGAAAAAAATACACAGTATTTATGATCAATAACTCAGCCTCTGTATTTGGTTTACTAAAAGGTTTCAACTTATATGAAATATCAACATAAGAATAAACAATGGAGATAGGTAAGAAGGAATGGCGTATAGATTATCTATAGCGTTATCTCCTACTGTATTTATATTCAGACAACATATTGACACGGGATAGCATGTGGGTGCACTTTTTTGGCAAAACTATTTGATAATCAGTGTGTACTGGAATTGGCCTATAATACGGCAGCCTATGGCAGCTGTCTCCGGTCTCTACTTTGTGGGCAGTAGAAAGCAAGGTACTGTATGACTTGGGAAACTCTGGTACGCTTGCAGTTACATCGGTACGAGAGCCCGGTGGTTGAGATTCAGAATACAGACAGCGGCATTCCAACAGTCAGAATCCCGACAGAATTAGGTAAGTATACTAATCCTAACCCCTAACCCTGACCCAACTTTCCCACAGCCTAACCTTAACCCTCCCCCCCACAGGGTTTTGGATTTGGTTTTTGTTGAGGATATTTTTAAAATTGATAAAGACAGCTCAAATGATGTAATTTGGACCTGTTTACATGCAATTCAAAACCTGAGGTCGGGTTTTTATATCCGCGTTTCGAACTTACGGGAAGACTCGAGACAAGTTTGGGTGTGTTCGGTTTTCAGCAAATCCAAAACGCTCATCTCTAGTCTACAGTAATCATGGCTAATCTCGCTCCTCAATACTCCTAACTAGAGATGTGCGTGTCCAGATTTCTGAAATCCGAATACACCCAAATTAAAGGGGTTCCGACTAGGGGGATCGGTATGAAATACCCCAGGACCTATGTCTGGCGGTTCAAATCCCGAGGCCGCAAGCCCGGCACCAGTGAAGATCCCGACTGCGCTAAAGGTAAGTACTAACGAACCTAACCCCCCCCAACCCTAACCCTCCTTTAGGGGTGCCTAACCCTACCCTCCCTAACTAGTGCCTAACCCTAACCCCCCTCAAAGTGCCTAACCCTAAGTCCCCCCGGGAGCCCTAAACCTTACCCTCCCCCCCCGCGGCTGTCCGCTCACGGCGCCCGGCATCCCTTCGATCATGATGCCGGGCGCCAGTCTCCCGGTGTCGGTGAAATGAGCGGTGTCTACATCTGGACGCCGGTCATTTCACCCTCGCCGGGATATGACAGTCGGGAAGTCGGCTGTCGGTATAATGTCAGCCGGCTTCCCGATTGCATCCCGTATCCAGTACCGATAGCAGTTGTGGCTCAGCGCAACATAAAATAAACAGCTATGCCTAAGTATACAACTACGTGGATGAAAAGCACAGAGGAAGCCTTCGGAAATGCCTCCGTTTGTCCAGCCACCCCCCCTCCCCGCCTACAAAACAGGGCAAGCTGTCGGTCAACATCGACAGCTGCCCCGTTTTGTTGCGAGCCCCGGAGCGAGTGATTTCTCACTCGCTACAGGGCTTGCACGCCGCGCGTACGCATTGGCCCACCATCGACCGACTTGCGGGTCTGAATCAGGCCCTATGTCTCCATCCCATGGGGGGGAGCATTCAATTGCTGACAAATGTTAAGAGATAATACAGAAAAGCGAAGGTCCATCTTTATAGTACTTTGTCATATGTGCAAAATAAACCTATATCTGATCCTTTGCCAGGTACACTCAGGGGGTCATTCAGACCCGGTCGTTAGCGCCGATGTGCTCGGACCGGGACGATGGTCCCCCACAGAGCATGCGCACGACGGCGCCGTCGTGCGCATGCGTGAGACCCGCTACGACCGACAGCGCCGGTCGTAGCGGGTCTCGATCCAAAGGGGGCGAGCTGTCGATGTTGATTGACAGCTCGCCCCATTTGGAAGGTGGGCCGGGGGGTGGCAGCCCAAACGGAGGCGTTCCCATGGGAATGCCTGCCATTTGGGGGAGGGCCCCACTGACATCACTAGTGATGTCAGTGGAGAGCTTCCGGCTCTGACAGAGCCAGAAGCTCTCCGGGGCTTACGACAAGTGAGACCCTACCCTAGGGTCTCGTCATAAGGCCCGATGGTCGCGATGGTCTCTGACCATCGCGACCATCACCCGAGTGGTCGTTAGAGCTGTGGGTGTAAACCCACAGCCTAACGACCGCAACAGAGGCGGGCGGTCAGGATGCAAGTGGCCGCCCAGTTTCTGAGCAACCGCTTGCATCCTCCGTCCGCCTCTGAATGAGGTCCTCAGAGTGTACCTAGCCCTTATCCTCTCGCAGCTTCTCCATTTCCCGTTGTTTGGGTACACAGAGTGCATCGGGACCGTACGTTTGGGACAACAGTTCAAACCTGATGTCGGGTCTCTATTTGCAAAAGAGATGCAAAAATATGTCCACAAAGGCGGACGTGTCCTTTAAGAAAACAAATAAATTAAGATAAAAATAAAATCAGTTGTTTTGTCTTTTACTTTATCCATAATATCTATCTCTAGCGGTGTCTTCATATCAGAGCAGGGCAGCCAGCCATGTTGCTATTAAGAGCAACTCCACGGTCTTGCCAAGAGAATTAGGGACACGTTCTTAATGAAGCAGTTCATTAGCCTGGAAAACATAATGCATTCTCTACTGGCCATTGCCTCTAAATATAATGTACTTACTCATACATCAGCTGTCTCCCGGCATAAAACTCCACGTCATGTCCATCAGGGCTTTTATAAGTCTAATAATAGAGAAACTTCACTTATTAACTGAATACAATGGATGCTGGGGTGATACAGTAACAAAACTGTGTACAATTACATTTACCTGAGTCTCTCTGAGGCACGAGCCACAAAGTCCGGAGTCTCTCCACCTCCCCGTTACTCACATGTGTAGTACTTACCTGCGTGATGCGTGCGCACCTGGAAATTGCTGACACAGAGCCAACATCACTATGGAAAAGCCGCGCATGAATGGGCCGCTGTGAATTCTGGCTACTTAACTGTAAGGGACTTTAGGGAAATTACTAACATAACAATACCTAATTAAAATATCATCAAAGATTGAGATCTTCAAGGATGTCACAGGGGTTCCAATCAAGTATAGTATAAATCAAGTATAATATTGAAAATTGCAACATACAGTAAAGGAACTGCCTCCAAGGTAGGTTTTTGTTTTGAGGGTTTTATTTTTTATTACCTATTAAAAAAGCTGAGGATGATTTATTATCTTTTTAAAAAACAAACAAACTAAAACAAAGCAAAATAAAAGTTTCACACCAAATTATCGGTCACATAGGGAAAACTCACTGTAATCATTGTTAAACTGGGTCTCCCGCCCCCGATCCCCTTCACCTAATGCCATACACTACTCTGGGGGCACTGCCACCAATCTCTGCCCAGTACGGACAAGAACAAACTAGAACTGTATGATATTCATTATTCTAACCGTTTTAATTTTTACTCTTAATCATAAGGAAATACTACAGTATATTGTGCTTAACATTGTTCTTAAGGAATTATTATACTGTAGCACATACATTTCTCAAGATTCAGGGCTAGAAACAAATCTATTTTTACGTTCCAACCTTACAATTGCTATCCCTGTTTTTACTTTCCATTTGTTCATTAAGGGTAAATATTAATGCTGCATACACAGGTAAAGATTGTCTGTCCAACCATCCAACTAGTTGATTGGTTGGAATGAAAATCTGGTAACGTAAGGGAGCATACTTGCCGACAATCAGTTCCCTCCTTCCGGGAGGGAGCTGATTGTCAGCTAACAGCGGGGGGCGTGCCCGGCCATGATGTCACTTTTGGGGGTGGAGCCGGGGGTGGAGCTGCGTGATCGCGTCATCGTAGCCCCGCCCCCTCTTCACAATGCCATTATTTTTGGCATTGTGAATCAGGGGGCGGGGCCACGATGACGCGATTCAACGCGAATCGCGTCACCGGCCCCCCCGCTACGGGGGTTTTTAGTTTATTCTTGGGGGTGGTCGGGAGGGTTGCCGGCTGACGGGAGGCTTGCCTGCCTTTCCGGGGGGCCGGGAGCGGCACCCGAAAATCGGGAGGGTAGGCAAGCCTGATGGGAGTAACTGATGATCAGCAAATTGCTCCTAAACGCCAGAAAACAGATGAAAATGGTCGGTCAGACAAGTTTGTTAAATGTTTGATCTAAACAATTTGTTCAAACAGTTTTTGTCCATTTTCCGGTGTTTGGGAGCAAATTGCTGATTGTCAGTAAATGCCCCCATACATCAGAGATCGATTGCAGCAATCGTGCAATTTGCAATCGTTTGTGTATAAAAATCTTTCCCTTTCTCAATCGATTGCAGAGATACCACAATTGATTGAAAAAGGGAAAGATTTTTATACACAATCGATTGCAAATTGAGCGATTGCTGCAATCCATCTCTGATGTATGGGGGCCTTTACTCCCATACGTTACCAGATTTTCATTCCAACCAATCAACTAGTTGGATGGTTGGACAGAAAATCTTTACGTGTGTACCCAACTTAAGAGGTACAGCAATAGGAAAATTACTCTATTACCGATAAACCTTCTATCGGCTGAGTTGTGTCATGTGTGCAAATCACTCAACAGCAAATATAATATAATACTAATAATAATAATAATAATAATAATAATAATAATAATAATAATAATAATAATAAAAAACACAGAGACATACATTTGGCAGAAAACTGTTAGCTATTTATTTAATTATATATACTTAAGGGAAAGTATGGTGGCAAAGATGCATCGTAGGTGGATAAGGCTCAAGGGACCCTGGGGATCATTCAGACCCACTCAGGAGCGGCAGTACGCTCGCAAGTGGGTCGATGTTCCCCACTGCGCATGCGCACGCCGGGAGAGCTCCGTCGTGCTCATGCGCGAAACCCGGCGAGCGACGGGCTTTCCATCGCTCGGGGTCTCGCACCAAAGGGGGCGTGCTGTCGATGTTGATTGACAGCACGCCCCCTTTGGTGGGCGTGCCGGGGGCGTGCCTGCCAGATGGAGGCGTTCCCATGGGAACGCCTACCGTCTGAAGCCGGACCCACTGACATCACTAGTGATGTCAGTGGGAGTGATTTTGGCTGTATTAGAGCTTGTGGCTGGGAAACCCGACGGCAGGGTTTCCCTCGCAAGTCCGATGGTCACGATGGTCAAGACCATCGCGACCATCTTTTTGCATGCTCGTATTTGCTGTGGGTGGTGACCCACAGCTATACGAGCGTCCAGGAGGACGCTCCATTTTAATGGAGGAGGGCCCTGATTCAGAGCGAGCGCTCTGGTCAGAGCGTCCGGCTCTGAATCAGGCTCAGTGTAAAAAGGTCCCTGAAAAATAACCTGGGTCAAGTGACCCAGCAATCCAACCCAGGTAGCTACCAGGGTTGGACCCAGGATGGACCCAGGTAATGGTGCAGTGTAAATGGTGCAACCCGGGTTATCTGACCTGGATCATGTCTAAAATGAGCGGATTGGTGATTGTGGAGCATTCACCTCCCACTTTTTATAACCTCACAGGTTTAGCAGGGCAGAGCTGAGTTCAGTGTGAACAGGGCTGACCTGGGAGTAACCCAGATCAAAGGTTAAGTGTAAATGGGTCTGACCTGGGTTTTTGGTGGAAAAGAGGTATAAATGGGTCAGATCAGGGTTGGAGCCATGTCCAAAAATCCAGGTCGGACCTGGGTTTTTGGTGGAAAAGAGGTATAAGAAATAGCCAGTAACAACTGTGTATCTGGGCAACACCATATTATATTGCGGGGGGGGGCAGATGTATAAAGTGCGGAGAGAGTTAGATTTGGGAGGGGGGTGTCCATGCTGAAATCTAAATTGCGGTGTAGAACTAAATCTGTCCAGCATTTGTGGGCTACATGCAAAAGCAGAAAACAATCAGCGTGGGGTCTCCAGGTGTGTGACCGCTGCGTATGGCGGCATAAACCACAGTGACTCCTCACACCTCAGATAAAACATGCACATATATAAAAGGTTTCTCCCTCCACTGGCACAGTGTAAAATAAGAAGAGAACAGGCGCAGTAAGTTCACATTCCTGATAGAACGGTAACTGGTGGATGTTTCAGTTTATCGAGTTGCACTTTCATAACAGTGTATCGCTCAGTGGGTCTCATTCAGACAAGGTCGCAAGCGCTGAGCATTCGCAAACGGGTTGATGTTGACCCGCTGGACATGCGCACCTCGGAGCCGGCTCTGACGTGCGTGTGCGCAAGATCCGGCTAGCGACGGGTGCTCCGTCGCTACGGGTATCGCACCAAAGGGGGTGAGCTGTAGATGTTGAATGGGAGGCGGGCAGGGGGGGTGGCCGGCCAAATGGAGGCGTTCCCGACGGAACGCTTGCCGTTTGTGGGCGGCCGCACTGACATCAGCAGTGATGTCAGTGGGGAGCTTCCTGCTCGTTCAGAGCAGGGAGCTCCCTGGAGCTTGCACTTGCCGAGACCCAACCTTAGGGTCTCGTCGCAAGCCCCGATGGTGGTCAGTCGCTAAGCTTAGCTAGCGACCAGGAGGCCGCACTTCAAGATGCAAGCGGCCGCCCACATTCACCGCTTGCATCTAACGACCGACTCTGAATGAGGGCCAGTGTCTCTGTGTGGTTTGTAAAAACAAAAACATATGATATTTTAGGACTCTGTAACCATTTGCGCTCATTCCGTATGAAGCACTATACTGCGGGTGCTAAATAGCTTGTAAAGCAACAAAAACTACCATTTCACATTTGTCCTTTCTGCAATTCACCACCGTATGTGAGATTTGTGCAGACGTGTTCTCATACACTGAGCATCTTTACACCATACGGCACAAGATGCCCGGCATAGACGCGTTCTCATACACTGAGCGTCTTTACACCGTACAGCACAAAATGCCCGGCATAGACGTGTTCTCATACACTGAGCATCTTTACACCGTACGGCACGAGATGCCCGGCATAGACGCGTTCTCATACACTGAGCGTCTTTACACCATACGGCATAAGATGCCCGGCATAGACGTGTTCTCATACACTGAGCGTCTTTACACCATACGGCACAAGATGCCCGGCATAGACGCATTCTCATACACTGAGCGTCTTTACACCATACGGCACAAAATGCCCGGCATAGACGTGTTCTCATACACTGAGCTTCTTTACACCATACGGCACAAGATGCCCGGCATAGACGCGTTCTCATACACTGAGCGTCTTTACACCATACGGCATAAGATGCCCGGCATAGACGTGTTCTCATACACTGAGCGTCTTTACACAATTCGGCACAAGATGCCCGGCATAGACGCATTCTCATACACTGAGCGTCTTTACACCATACAGCACAAAATACCCGGCATAAACGTGTTCTCATACACTGAGCTTCTTTACACCATACGGCACAAGATGCCCGGCATAGACGCGTTCTCATACACTGAGCGTCTTTACACCATACGGCACAAGATGCCCGGCATAGACGCGTTCTCATACACTGAGCGTCTTTACACCATACAGCATAAGAAGCCCGGCATAGACGCGTTCTCATACACTGAGCGTCTTTACACCATACAGCACAAAATGCCAGGCATAGACGCGTTCTCATACACTGAGCGTCTTTACACCATACGGCACAAGAAGCCCGGCATAGACGCGTTCTCATACACTGAGCGTCTTTACACCATACAGCACAAAATGCCCGGCATAGACGCGTTCTCATACACTGAGCGTCTTTACACCATACGGCACAAGATGCCCGGCATAGACGCGTTCTCATACACTGAGCGTCTTTACACCATACGGCACAAGATGCCCGGCATAGACGCGTTCTCATACACTGAGCATCTTTACACCATACGGCACAAGATGCCCGGCATAGACGCGTTCTCATACACTGAGCATCTTTACACCCTACGACACAAGATGCCCGGCATAGACGCGTTCTCGTACACTGAGCGTCTTTACACCATACGGCACAAAATGCCCGGCATAGACGCGTTCTCATACACTGAGCATCTTTACACCGTACGGCACGAGATGCCCTGCATAGACGTGTTCTCATACACTGAGCGTCTTTACACCATACAGCATAAGATGCCCGGCATAGACGCGTTCTCATACACTGAGCGTCTTTACACCATACGGCACAAGATGCCCGGCATAGACGCGTTCTCATACACTGAGCGTCTTTACACCATATGGCACAAGAAGCCCGGCACAGACGCGTTCTCATACACTGAGCATCTTTACACCATACGGCACAAGATGCCCGGCATAGACGCGTTCTCATACACTGAGCGTCTTTACACCATACGGCACAAGAAGCCCGGCACTCACTGAGATCAGTATCTTGATTATTCTTTACATCACAGATGCAGCAAAAGCCGCTCACAGGGTAATAGAGAAAGTAGGCAGTGACTGTAACCACACAGGAATTGGTTTTAGGGGGGCACAGAATTGCAGATTAAGCAAAACGGAACTTGGCGTGAGGAAAATCCGCGCCCGCTCGCATAGGAGCCCTTTTTGCACCATTTCAGACTCATTCGCAGACAGATGTACTGTGCACGTGATACAAATCCCAGTGATCGGCGTGTGCTAACAGAACAGCTTTGTCACATCTAGGGCGGGACGCAGCAAAGCAAGAAATGCAGTCAAACCCCCCAAAATGCTGTTTTCGGTGGTCTGACTACATTTCTCATATGCATCAAGCCCCACAATGCGCTATATTCCGGGGCTTTGATGCGGTGGGCAACGCCATCTTCTTATGGGCTTCTATTTGTGATGCCCCCCTCCCCACCCTGGGGGATCCCTCACAGCACCTCCGTGTCGCTTGTCCTTCTGCGCATACCCAGAAGGACGCCAGAGGGACTTCTGGGTCATAGACTGGGAAGTCCCTCATTAGCAAAGCACCGATCTTACCGAGAGAGCAGCCCTCTGCGCTTTCCATCATGCATACCGGTGTAACTAACGCTGATACGCATGCAAACAGGAGAATACTTGAATGCGATGCGTCATGCATCCCGCCCCCGGGCCCTCATTCAGACCCGCTCGCAAGAGCTATGCGTTCGCAAGTGGGTCTTGCTAAAAACGGGGCGGCTATCGATGTTGATTGACAGCTCGCCCCGTTTTGTAAGCAGGGAGGGGGGGGTGGCTGGACAAACGAAGGCGTTCCTGAAGGAACGTCTGCCGTTTGTGGGCGGCCCTACTGACATCACTCGTAATGTCAGTAGTGAGCTTCCTGCTCTATTAGAGCAGGGAGCTTACTGGGGCTTGCGGCAGACGAGACCTTACCACAAGGGTCTCGTCGAAAGCCTGATGCATCGCGACCCTCACCCGGCCGCTCGCAAAAGCTGTGGGTGGTCACCCACAGCTTAGCGAACGGCCAGGAGGCCGGATAAAAAAAAAAAAAAGTGGCCGCCCTCATACAGACCGAGCGCTTGCTTTTTGCGAGAGCGGCTCTGAATAAGGTCCCTAGTGTTTTATGTGTGTGAATAATACACACTCTTTGAGCAAAAAGGACTCTATGTGCGCCCGACTCACCCGTGACCTGGCGCACCAAGAGATGCTATTTGGTGAGACGGATGCGGCAATGAAAGGACACATCTGTCAACTGCCGGTACTCACCTAAGGTTACAAGCTTATTTTATTAATTTCTGAAATGATGTCACTGCTTTCTATCTGTTTCCAGGCTGGTACTGAGCACCTCTGAGAACGATCAGATAAAAAGCCACATATTGCGCTATTCTCATCACCTCTCAGCCATTGGAATAAAGGCGTTTTTGTTAGAGCTCTGTGTGTAAGCGGTCTGGGTAGCGTTTGAGCACATGACATAACTCTCCTTCATTGTGCAATAACCAGGACATCGTTGCCGGCAAGTGTGGTCTTTACGCGGAGCCCAGATAGGTGACCTCTCTGAACTGGCTCTCTACTTTGTCGGGAAGAAAAGCTTGATCACACATCAATGAGAGAGCGAAAACAAGCACTACTGAGCCTTACCTCAAGGCTGAATTATCTATAATGAGTATTCAGAACAAAAAGATCACTAGAAATTAGAAATCTCACCTAATCACACAGGAATGGATAACAAAAAAAAAAAAAAAGCGTGTGGTTTTGCATTACGGTGAGGCTTTTTGGAGGATGGCAAAAAGTCATTGATCTCCAGGAGAGCGCATAAGGATTGGTGCTAAATTGGGTGCATATAGTAGATGTTAAAAAACAAAGGGACCTATGGAGCTCATTCAGACCTGCTCGCTAGATGCGTTCGCTCGCACCCTGCGTATGCAAATCCAGCGCACGCCCAGCAAGGCAGGCGATCGCACGGCAGGGCAATAGCACGCCCACTATTTATTGGCGTGTGAGCACTTAGTGCATGCAGACGCCCACCAGCCATTCATAAGACGCCCACTTGCGCACGTCATCTCCTGGACGTGCATGAAAACTTTAGTACATCGAGCACCATCAGATGCGATTGCAGCGCTTGACGGTGACTATACCCTGCCACAAGCACTGCGATCACTTCAGTGTGAAATCCCACCATGTGACGTGTACTATGACGCTACCTTTTAATTATGCACGCCTCTGAAACAGCGTTGGAACACTCAGCCACGCCTGCATTCTCACCTCCACTCCCCTGTTTCTAGTGGTCTGCCCCTGTCACCACCCACAAATGGCTTCTCCTGTCACTCATTCAGCCGGGCTGTCTATGCGCAGCGAGCGATTGCTTCCCGAGTGGTCGCACTGGTTCCCGCATGCACAGATTGCAACTATCAGCCAGCTACGAGCGATCGCATCCTAGCGAGCGGGTCTGAATCAGCTCCTATGTAGTACTAAGCCTTGGAGAGAGATAAAGTGGATGGAGCTTAAAATGTACTAAGCTCTGGAAAGCAGGGACGTGCAGTCAGGGTAGGCAGGGGAGGCACAGCCTCCCTCGTCATACTCCTGAGATTTTATATAAAAATTATTAGAATAATACAACAAAGTTATTTATAAGTTATAAACATCTTCTCTGTTTATTGTAATCATTTCTATAGTTAACACTCACCAGCTTTGTGGGGTTCCTTGGGACTGCAGGGAGACGAGAGATGAGGCAGCAACAGCTCAGCCTCGCTTCTGTATAGTCAGACACTGCTTGCAGAGCTGGGGGTGTGGCCACACCACGGGCAGTAAGCTGCACAGAAAGAGAGCTAATAGAGGCATGCCTCTGAGTATGGGGAGTGTGACTTGAGCACTGATGGACACCTTGGATGTGTCATGTGACCAGGAAGTGCACTGCAGTGTTTAGAAATCGGAGCTCAGTCAGCAGAAGAGAAACCACAGTGATGCAGGCAGACACTGAAGCTTACTGTAGTGAGGGGAGAGTCACAGTGAGTAGGGAGTGAGACAGGCTCCCAGCACTCAGACCCATTTCCATGTGTGCCTCCCCAGCCATTGACCTCACTGCACGTCACTGATTGGAGGCCCATGCATGCACATAGCATTTATATAGTACTTCACATGTGGGCTGCAAACAGAATGCCAGTGGATAATCGGATAGTTGTAGGATAAAGAAGATAATAGTACTTCTCGAAGCTCTGATCCCTCATTACACTCTGACCAAGATGGTCGTGTAAGACAGCAGCATAGAGAGAGGGGGAGAGCGGGTACAAATTATTTGTGCCTTAGACTCTATAGGGGCCCTGTAGTGCATAGGAGCCACATCCACACTCTTCCCCATGCCACAACCTCTCCAATTCGGAATGTGCACCACAATGGGGCATAGCGATACACCTCCAGTGGCCATGCCCCTCCCAAGTGCCCGGTACCACCCGATGTCTCAGCGGCCCTGTGCACGATGGTATTAAATCCTTTACCACATTTATATACCTGTAATAACTTACCGCAATGATTCAATTACCTAATAATTCTAATTACTCTTTTCTGGTAGCCGCCGTTTTTTAGCTTTCAACGCAGAATTTGCGATCTAAGTGATCCTGCAGCTCATCCCCATGAATGACTGTACGGCACTGAAGTGCCTTTAGAGTGGGAGCCGCGCTCTTTGCAGTCCACCCCTCTGTATGGGAGAGTTCTATACAAGACTTCTAGTATTAAACTCACAATCTTTCAGCCTTCGGAATAAAGCCGTTTTTGTTAAAGCTCCATTGATGGCACAGGGTATTACGAAGTCTCGGCAGAGTCTGAGTACATCACATAACCATCTCTTATTGTGCACACAAAATAATCAGGGCTCAGTTTGCGGCAAGTGTAGGCTTCATTTGGAGCCCGGTTAGGTGAAAATCCCAGGCTGGGCCTCTCCCTTGTAGGGAGTAAAAAGTAGGGATGTGCTCCGACCCCTGTGTTTCGGTTTTGGTTTTGGATCTGTATCTCCGTCAAGGTTTTGGATCTGGATTTGGTTTTGCAAACCACCCTCAAATGTTTTGGTTTTGGATCTGGATTTTTTTTAAATCGATAAAAAGTTTTAAAAAGAGCTAAAATCATGTAATTTATGCACCTGAAATTCGGATTTTAAAATCCGAATTCCGAACCGCAAAAAGATCAGAACCACGACCCGGATTTACCCGGTTCTCCTCAGGAGATCAGAACCGCGACTCGGATTTACCCGGATTCACGAAATTCGCGTGGATTCGGATTTCTGGAGAACCGAAACGCTCATCTCTAGTAAAAACGAGCACGACAGAAAAGGTACCTCAAGGCTGAATTATCTGTAATGAGGATTTGTTCTAACAGAACAATAGCTACAGAAATCTCTTCTAATCACAGAAGAATAAATAAGATTCTGATATGTCAGACGGGCTATATGCTGGGTGTGTGCATTAGGTAACTTTTGTTGCTTAAACTTTGAAATTGCTGTAAACCGACTTAAGAAGAAATATATATATTTTTTTTTTGCTTCGTTTTTACACTGTATGACGGGCTTTGCTGTACTGACGGGGGCCTTTTTATAGCCTAAGACATTTGGGGAACTGAGGACAATGAATGCTGGCTGAAAGGAAATCTAGGCTGGAGATTGCACAGGACAACAGTGCCCCCTACCTGCAGCAAAGTTTATATATATTTCGGGAAACAGATGCACTAAAGGCTGAAGCAATTTAGACATTACAATTAAATGTATGTCGGGGAAAAAGAGAAAAAAAAAAGACAAAGAAAAAAAAGGATTGTGTTTTCCAGCATAACCAATTTTTGCTGTCTCTGTAATTTTGATCGCAGCCTTGGTTAAATGGGTCCATTACAATATGTTCCAGTCATTACCCACCCGCCTTGCGACTTCCCTCCAATATGGAGGAGATATGTGCCTGCGAACTCGGCTCTAACATTACGCAACTCAGGGCTGAATTGCTGAGCTACAGAGATCATCCCTTCTCTCTGGAAATATAAAGCTGTTTTTGCAAAGTACAATGAATGTCATTTGGAACCGTGGATGTTAAATTAAAGATCTGCAGAGTAGAAGTGTTTTGCATACTGGAATTAAGCGAACCCGGGAAGGGACGCGAGAGAGGCTACCGCTCAGGTAGGCCGAAACCTTGCTGTCAATGAGGGAGGTGGGGGGGGGGGAAGGAAAAGCAGAACAACCAGCGTAACTGGGGACCTCAAATAAACAAAGGATGTAAATGACCCTGATTGCGACACATGATCCATCCAAAAGTGAATAATTATAATTGTGCGCGAAAACCACTTTACATTTCACCAGGAGTTATTAATCACTGCGGTTTTGACATTGATGAAGAATAAAATCCTTGTACAGGCAATTTCTCCCAAACAAAAACCACACTGGGCTGTGCATTAACCATATGATTTATGAGAACAACAGACACTGGTGAAGTTGTCAATCACAGTTTCAGGGAGAGGGGAGGGAGAGGGGGGGGGATAACTTAAAGGTTGAAAAGATATTTTCTCCCATCCCGTCTGCTGATTCTACAGGAACTCAGCTTGATAAATTGATGGCCCTTGTTATTGGTTGACATAGAAAACATCTCTCTTCTATTCCAAATCAACTGTTATAGGGCCTGATTTAGTGTTGTCAGCTAATGCAAACGCATTTGTGAATTGTGCCGTTTAGCAGCTACTAACATTTGCTTAATGCATCAGGGCGGCAGATATCGTACTGAGGAGCCCACCGGAGCCCTCGAAGCTGCCCGCAGTTGCGTACACAAATGCAGTGGTGGCAGATTCGGGAAAACATCCTCTCCTACTCGGAATGGGCGCAGTAACTGAGACTCTGGAGCTTTGCTCTCGGCATGGTCAATCGCAGACGCTGGGTAGTACCCGGCCAGGAAACGGCCCCGATATGCTGGCGCTTTGGACGGAACTCCAGGAACTACCCGCAAAACGGTCTCTTCCTGTCAATCAGTTGCTAGTGAATCCTCACAGCGAGTACGATCGCAAATCATTTGCAGCACATGTGCAATGCGACTGTGACAATTGCGCAGACTACGATAATTGCGCAAATGCGTGAACATCAGAAATAGCGTTTGCCTCTGAATCGGGTACGTCATCTCCAGGAAGAATATACAACCATCGGTACATCGGGTTCCATCGGATCTGACCGCAGCGCTTGCGGTTGACTGTACCCTACCGCAAGCACTGTGATCACTTCAGTGTAAAATTCAACCAGGTGACGTGTACTATGACGCTGCCTGTTAATTATGCACGCCCCAGAAACGGCGTGGAAACACTCTGGCACGCCTGCGTCCGCAACTCCTCTCCCCCATTACTACTGCCCTGCCCCTGTTACCACCCACAAACGGCCTCGCCTGTCACTCACTCCACTGGGCTGTCTTTGCAGAGCTAGCGAGCACATTCTGATCGCTCGTACTAGTTTGCGCACGCGCACTGCAAACTACACGCACGTGCACATTAGCGAGCATCGTCTGCAGCGAGCGAATCTGAATCAGGCCCACTGAACGCAGATTCCCAATGGTCGGCAGAGCAGCCGCAGACGGTCAGTGATTGTGGGCGGGTGGGGTGGTGACGGACACAGTCCCCGAAATGGAGGCGTCGCAGGTGTTAGGGGGAGGGAAGAGGCCGGGATCGCCGTCTGCTGATAGAGATTTCCTAGCCTCTTTCTTGTGTCTGCGGCAGCCGGCTTGCGTGACCCCATGGGTCACTTAGCCGTCTTGGAGAGGTATAAAGTGGAGAGAGATAAAGTACCAACCAATCAGCTCCTAACAAACATTTTTCAAACATGACAGTTAGGAGCTGATTGGTTGGTTCTTTATCTTTCTCCACTTTATCACTTTTCAAGGCTTAGTACATCTCATTGTTCTCACCGTCTCCGTTCACGCTGTGTTTTATTAGGGCTACAAATGTTGTACCCAATAAGAAACCCAAAGACATGGCCCCCTTATTCCCCACACACACCGTAGACTTCAATGGAGTGAACGTCAGCTGCGAGTACTCGCAGCCTGGCGAATGCTGTGCTATGCCGCGATGCGTGCGCACGCGTGGATGCATCGCGGCAACGATGAGCATGGCTACATTTGTATGTCGGCCCATTGGGCATCGCAACGCTGGGTACATCTGTATGTGTGTACCCACCACTCGAATGCTGTGCACACAAGGTGATACTTAGGGCTCCAAAATTAAACCCTGCCGAGAGGGAAATGGAACTCAGATGTTCACACAGGACAAAGTGCAAACATTGGGCCTGATTCACTAGAGATCACTATGCGATCACAGCTACGATTACACACACAGGAGCTCATTCAGACCCGCTCGCTAAGATGCATACGCTCGCTGCTGCCGATATTATGCATTGTGCGCATGTGCATACCTTAGTGAAAGTTCACAATGTGTTCGCTCGCTGCGCATAGACAGCCCACCAGAGTGAGTGACAGGAGAAGCCGTTTATAGGTGGTAACAGGGGCTGGCCATTAGAAACGGGGGAGTGGAGGTGTAAACGGAGGCGTGCCTGAGCATCTCAATGGCGTGTTAGAGGTGTGTATAATTATAAGACAGCGTCATTGTACACGTCACCTGGCTGGTTCTTACACTGAAGTGCTCGCAGTGCTTGCGGCAGGGTATGGTCAACCTCAAGCGCTGCGATCGCATCCGATGTTACCCGATGTACCGATGGCTGCATACACGTCCTGGACATGACGTACACAAGTGGGCGTCTTAAGACAGGCTGGTGGGTGTCTGCATACACTATGTGATCGTCTTCTAGTAAATACTGGGCGTGCTAATGCCTTGCTGTTCGATTGCACTGTATACGCAATTTGCATACACATCTTTTCTAGAGATCGCATCTAGCGAGCGGCTCTGAATCAGCTCCACAGCTCAACTGCGACAGTATGCTAATCCATTTTGATTGCTTTGCCATCGCAGTACTACACTAGGACGTCCACTTTACCTTAGACACATCCATAATGTTTAACAAGACTGCAAAACCATCGGTAACATGGAGTACCATCGCAGCCTCGCGCACACTTGCACAAGCCCTGACCTTACTCAGGAATTGCTAACTTCAGCGCACGCTATGTGTACTCAGGCTGCGTACGGCATCGCAGTGGCTAATTGATGCATGCCCATGTAACGCCGTTGAAATGCACTAGCACGCCTGCTTTTTGCCGTCCACCTCCCACCCCCCGTCATCACCCACAAACAGCACTTCCTGTCCATTACTGCAATGGGTCTGTGTAGTCACTGCGATCGCAGTCCCGATCGCAGTGGCTGGGTCGCGCATGGTAATGCATACGCATGAGCAGAACACAACAATCGGCCGATTGTGTGCGTAGTAGCAACTGCGATCTTTGCTGAATCAGGCCCACTGTCAGCCCCTTCTACACTCACATACTGTAGGAATACTACAGTATAGTGATTTTATTTTTCTTGCATTCATGGGAACTTTGGGCCTTATTCAGACCCGGTCGCTAAGCTGCGAACGCTCGCTAGGGGTGATTATCGCACATCTTCGCATGTCTATGCGCCAAAGTACGCATGCGCAAACAGACTGGCCGCTACTTTGAGTGAGCGTCAAAACGGAGTTTAACGGATGTGCGTAATTAGCAAAGTAGCGTCATTGCACACGTCACTTGGTTGTATTTTAGCCTGAACTGATCGCAGTGCTTGCAGTGGGGTAGGGGCTACCTCAAGCGCTGCGTGCAGCTCCGATGGGCCTCGATTGCTCCCGATTAATCACACACTTCCTGGAGATGACGTGTACTACGAGAGAAAGGTGGGCGGCTTTATACTCCTGCGTACGCTCACTGCCATCGCCCTCTAAGATATAGAGGGCGTCCTTAAGCCAGAAAGTGCGTTGGCGGGATTTGCATACCTGGCCCCTTTTGGCAGCTTGCGACCGCAGCTTAGCGACCGGGTCTGAATCAGGCCCTTTGACCCTAGTAATGATGCTGTTTATAAATATATATAAATATTAGACAGGAAGGATAGGCACTCCTTTGGTAGTAGATGAAAAACAGGTTACATTTATAAAGTAAGAAGTGCCCAATTTCTATTTTATTACATTTATTAAGACATGTAAATCATTGATAATAGTCCAACGATCATTCCAATCCAAATGATTTTGGAGGGTACAGTAGGTCTTTATTTTTATTTTTGTATGAATGCATCACTTACATCTTATAGATGAGCATGAGAAATATGACAAGAAAGTTATTGTGTTGCCGGGTGGCGCTGGATATACAAAAAAGATATAGAGCAAGGTGATGACTCATCAGAGCCTGCTGCGTGACAGTGCCCGGTGCTCTCTCCGCACCACAGAAATTTTTAGCTACATCATCTATCCCTCTCTTGTATGAGGATATATTATAGATGGATTAAATCTCAAGGATCCCTCGGAGAATCATTGAAAGAAACCTCTATGTGCAGAACATTACGTCTGTAACACGTAAGTAGGGTATGCATCATTCTACCGCCTTCATTTATGATATGTGACTATAGGAGGATTGTTTGGAACCATTGAGCGGGCGGGCAATATAAAGAAACCTTTTTGGGAGTCCCACTACATGTCTTGATGTGAGTTGGGGTACGCACTGATCCAACTAATTGACGGAGCATTTATCACTCTGCCCCTACACTTGGTGTACTAATATTACTTGGTATACAATATTAGACCACTAAAACGGCCTTCTTTGTTTTTGTATTTTTTCCTTTTTTATGTGCCAATCGGACTAATTCCCGGAGACTCTCTGGATTTTCCACAGAAAGTGATCTACACAAGGACTCTTTTTCATCTCTTGAAACAGATTGAGTATCTCCTCTCCATTTATTTAAATATTTTTTCACCTTGCTCTATATCTTTTTTGTATATCCAGCGCCTCCCGGTAACACAATAACTTTCTTGTCATAATTGTATAGTGGAATACAGTGAGTTTCCAATTTTCCTGTGTTATACCGGAGGCAGCAGGTTTTGCGCACATTTTGTAATAGTATTGTCTTGTATTGAGCATGAGAAATATGTCTGATTTATTTATAGTTCTTTGTGTCATACATATGGGCTACAGTGGTGTTGGGACCATGGAGGGTATATGGTTGTGGAAAGGTGAATACTGCATGTGGTGCAGATAAAGGGACCAGTAAGCAGAGACAGAGCCGGCTGGGGCAGCAGAAGAGCCGTCCACAGGGCTCAGGGGTTGAGCACCCGCCCTGCTCCTAGGGGGTGTGTGGAAATTCTTCTATAGTACCTGCATAGGCCTAGCTACGCCCCTATCCCTAACCATAATCCCCTCCTTCAGTCTAACCCTTCCCCTTGTGCCAATCCTAACACACCCCTCCAGTAGCCTAAACCTCCCACTAGTGCCTAATCCTCACCCATCCCTTCCATAGGCTCCCATACCCTAACCCTCCCCCTAGTGCCTAACCCTAAACTCCCCTTGTGTCTAACTCTAACCCTCCTCACATGTAGCCTAACCCTCCACTCCCGCAGCCTAACCAGCCCCTCTAGAGCCTAACCCTAACCCTCCCCTCCCATAGTCTAACCCTCTTTCTAATGCCTAACTCTAACCCTCCCCTCTTGAAGCCTAACCCTCCACTCCCGCAGCCTAACCATAACCCTCCCTTCTAGTGCCTAACCCTCCCCTCCCATAGTCTAGCACTAATCTTCCCCCTAGTGTCTAACCCTCCCCCTAGTGTCTAACCCTCCCTCCCATAGTCTAACCCTAACCCTTCCCTTCCATAGTCTAACCCTAACCGTCCCCTCCCATAGTCTAACACTAACCCTCCTTCTATTGCCTAACCCTAACCCTCCCCTGCCATAGTCTAACGCTAATCCTCCCCCTAGTGCCTAACCCTCCCCTTCCATAGTCTAACCCTAATCCTCCCCTTCCATAGTCTAACCCTCCCCCTAGTGCCTAGCTCTACCCTGCCATAGTCTAACGCTAATCCTCCCCCTAGTGCCTAACCCTCCCCTTCCATAGTCTAACCCTAACCCTCCCCTTCCATAGTCTAACCCTAATCCTCCCCTTCCATAGTCTAACCCTCCCCCTAGGGCCTAGCTCTACCCTGCCATAGTCTAACGCTAATCCTCCCCCTAGTGCCTAACCCTCCCCTTCCATAGTCTAACCCTAATCCTCCCCTTCCATAGTCTAACCCTCCCCCTAGTGCCTAACCCTCCCCTGCCATAGTCTAACGCTAATCCTCCCCCTAGTGCCTAACCCTCCCCTTCCATAGTCTAACCCTAATCCTCCCCTTCCATAGTCTAACCCTCCCCCTAGTGTCTAACCCTCCCTCCCATAGTCTAACCCTAACCCTTCCCTTCCATAGTCTAACCCTAACCCTCCCCTCCCATAGTCTAACACTAACCCTCCTTCTATTGCCTAACCCTAACCCTCCCCTGCCATAGTCTAACGCTAATCCTCCCCCTAGTGCCTAATCCTCCCCTTCCATAGTCTAACCCTAATCCTCCCCTTCCATAGTCTAACCCTCCCCCTAGTGCCTAGCTCTACCCTGCCATAGTCTAACGCTAATCCTCCCCCTAGTGCCTAACCCTCCTCTTCCATAGTCTAACCCTAAACCTCCCCTTCCATAGTCTAACCCTCCCCCTAGTGCCTAACCCTCCCCTCACATAGTCTAACACTAACCTTCCCCCTAGTGCCTAACCCTCCTCTTCCATAGTCTAACCCTAATCCTCCCCTTCCATAGTCTAACCCTCCCCCTAGGGCCTAGCTCTACCCTGCCATAGTCTAACGCTAATCCTCCCCCTAGTGCCTAACCCTCCCCTTCCATAGTCTAACCCTCCCCCTAGTGCCTAACCCTCCCCTCCCATAGTCTAACACTAACCTTCCCCCTAGTGCCTAACCCCTTCCATAGTCTAACCCTCCCCCTCAAAATTAAATTCCCTACACAAGAGAAGAAAGGAAAAAATGACATAAAATTGTGTAGAACGGTATACATACATACATACATACATACATACATACATACATACATACATACATAGTGTTTTCATTTGAGCTGGCAAAACATTACATTAAAGTGTAAAAATGTATCCAGAGAAAAACAACACATTGATATAGACACATCATATTGTCAATTACACAGGTATAACTCATGGATTAATCTGTAAATCACCTCAAACTAAAATTCAGAGAGGAGAAGATGGGAGGGATTGGAACAACCATGTGTGCACCCCTATCAATTATAAAACAGAATTTATAGAAATGTACATGGCTGTGGATTATATTCATTATTAGTATTCGTGATTTAAGTCTTCTTTTGTCACACTCAGAGGAGAAATCAAAACGTTCCCATTGTCACAAGGATAGATTGGCACGCTGAAAGGTGAAGTTAATTATTATTATACTATTGCTTATGTTGGCAGTTACAATCCCAGCTATTCCTCTGTTTACAAGGTATGGGACTCACAAGTCCCTTATCTTATTTGTCCAGTGACCTAATGTCATTGTGCCCTAAATTAATATTTTAAACCCACGGCTAATATAACTCACTGTGGTGAAAAGAATCTATTTTATCAGCCATTTTCCTTTAGTGTTGTTTTGTGTTGTTTTTACAAAATGTGATTCCATTCGATTAATCAAGGGTGCGATGTTCATGCATTATGCAAAAAGAGCAGAGAGAGGGAGGGAGAGTAAACTGACGGTAAGCAGAGACACCATTCATTGGTAAATGGTCACTGTATGGCTTCTGGGCTTCACAAATGAATTTACTAAACTGCTGCGTATTAAAATGGTATAGAAACTTTGAAATAGTGACTCCATTTCTTAATTTTAAATAGTGGTGTGAAGCAAGTCTACAGGCAAATAATATCACACTATTCTCTGTATAGCCCTTGCTTCTAAAGCGATATGTGGATGTGTTGGAGAATAGTCCAGGCATGTACTATACACAAGGCTATAGCCCAAACTGACTGACTTGTGCTTCTGGACCAAGTGAAAACAGAAGACCAGATGAGGAGAGGTGCTAATTTCTGAACAGACACTAGGGGGCAGCAGGAGGAGTAATCTGTTATACAGTGCACTTGTAGTTCATGGTTCATTCATCATTTAAGGTAAACAGCTCATACAAGGCCTTGGCTTTTAGGAGGGGTCATCAGTTATCCAGCAAGGCAATTACTAATGTTAATAGCATCCATAATAAATGGCACAGCTCCAAACGAGGGAGAAAATCTGCCCACTTCTGTACTTATTACATTTTAAAGGCTGGGGAGTATTGGGCAACCGAGTGCTCCCAAAGGGCCATGGATACTGCGCCCAACAAACAAATTACAAGTGTAATGTATGATGTGCCCAAACAGTAGCCCACCTGCTGCTCTGGCCCACTGGCCAACACAACTGGGGTGTAATGACACATTCTGTGGGTCCCAGCCAGGCCAGGTCCCAGTGTTCCCGAGAATAACTGCCTTTTTCCAGGGATAACCAATAGGCCTCCCTCTCCTTAATTGCCGCAGAAAGGCCATTTCACGCCTTAAATTGGCCTCTGCTCGCCATCATTAGAATGGCCCCCTCCACATAGCCTGGGTGCGCGACGCTCCAATTCCCAGTGTCTCCCTTTTTTTAGGTTACTATTAAGTGCTTTGATACTGGTAGATTATAGACCAATTTTAGTAGCAACAATACCATATAAAATTCAATCATACAAAACACATATGTAAATATAAAACATATAAAAGGCTCTTGATTGGCTGTGAAACACGTCAGTGGTTACAAAAGTGATGTGTTTGGCAGCGCTACAGCAATCAACTACATTGCTCTACTACATTACCTCGCAGCTAGCCTTCTTTCTCAATTACCGACGGCAACTGGGGAAATAGCAATTGTAAATAGCGCAAATCTACTCATGGTAAGAAAACTCTTTGCCCGCCGTTTGGCCGTCATACTGCCAGAGTGAAGGCCATTTATTCTTGCCGATTTGCCTAAGTGCACTGGCGTTCTGTGGTGTCTTTTTTTTATTACTAACTGAAGATTTGATCAGCATGCATTACTAACAATTATACAGCATGCATGACTTTATTACAACAATACATATATGCTTTCCAATTACTCCAATTTGTATCTAATTAATGCCTATCTATTTGAGTGGCGACCATTTTGGATGATAATTTGAATTGCCACATTCACAGCTGTGCTACACTTTTTTTAATATACATCAGCTGCTTTCCTGGAACATTTCTGAAGCTGAAATTGGGAACAGTACAGTGGTGGCTCCCATTGCAGCTACAGTTGGTGTCCCTGATATCCCACTCCCAATTTCAGCTTTTCCCATTTGTGTTAGAAAGCACGGTGCATGCAATGCTGGGCACTAGGACCCAGAGTCTGCAGGGAGTTCTGACCTCCAACCTGATGTGCTACTACACATGTGACTGCAGACATCTTTACTGTCACAGTGGAAGACAACGGTCTCCTGCTTAATTCCTAGAGAGAACCTAGTTAATACCTGCTTATAAAGCTGTGCTAGCACTCTGCACCACTACCTGCAAGCAGCATACACTCCCCGGCCAGTGAGCTGTATGAAAACCTGCTCCACTCCATCACCAATGTGCATGTAACAGTGAGTACGGCTGTACCTACTATCTATCAATAAACCAACACCACTGGTAATGCAACTGGGCTGTTCATAGTGTGAGTCAATAGCTGGTGTGTGCCTACGTAACTCTGCAATATCCACACCTGCACACATAATTTCCAGCAACTTTTTCTTCCTTTAAGCAGGAACTTGCTTTTATCATCTCTCAAGCTGTCCCCAAGCAACCGGTCCATAGTCACAGCCTCAGTCTCCATATTTCTTCTAGTCCCCTCTCTCCTTGCATCTGATTTGGTGGGGGTTGGAGGTGAAGATGGAATCTACAAAGCTTTGCTCAAGACAAATCCTCCATTGGGATAACCTTACCCTATTCTTTCTAATTGTTTCCTCCACTCATTTTCCCCAAGACTCAAGCTATGACTGGTCAGTTATAATTAGAATTCCCTTCCTCCAATCATGCTGTTGTCTACTGCAGGCAAAGCCCCCAGTGTTGACTCATCTGGCCCTCTTCAGGAAGGAGAGGTTGCACCAAGTCTTAGGAGCTAGATTCCCTTTTCCAGGGAACAGTCATGAGAGCATACATTCTGCACTTTTTATTGCTTCCCGCATTGTGCAGCGGGGAGGGGGGACAATGTTGTAATGCAGTACAAATTGCCCTCAAACTTTCCACGTTGCTGGGGTAATGGACAGATCTGGGGAGGGCTACCCAGACTGTGGGTGGCCACTTAAGGGGCCATGGCTATGCTCCTCTTTGTGTACATTGCTATGGTGCTCGCCACTGCAAAGTGACACCATATGCATTGGCGGGAATGATTCCAGCATCAGGGGGGTATGGGGTGTGGATACTTTCCCCCTGCACAGTCCTAGATCTGCAGAAGTACTGTACATGTAATTGGATCACTGAATAAGAACAAGCCACTTGTACAATAATCTTATTGTATCTTCCCTTACACTCTCACACCTGTCTACTTAAACATTTTCAGCTCTGATGAAGTTAGTTTCAGATAACAGAAAATTTTTCTTAACTGGTACAAAATGGTTTACAAAAAAAAAAAGAAAGTTGGAAGTGGTGAGATAAATAGTCTGCATTGCTCACTGATCACAGCCCCACAGCCAGAGCCTGGACTCATCGTCTTGTTGAGCTTGTATAAAGATCCCCCTGGCTTTTGTGGGATCTGTTTTAGATGAATTTCGGTACACGAGTCTTACTGCGCATCTGGCCCCAATAAATGGCATTAAGTGAAAATAAATGAACTTCTAGCTTTATAGAATGAAGATGTCGCTGTCTATCATAGAGACATGAGCAGGGTACTGAATAGGTACAGAATAGATTTAGCAGATGCAAATAATTTCTCTTTGAAGGTGAATTGTAACGTCAGTAGGGGTTACACATACACCCCCCTCTCTGTGCCCAGCAGTGTAGTTAGGGGGTCCCTTCTCATGCACCCCTATTGTAGCTTTAGTCATCACTCATTGCTGATCACTTCTGCTTAGCTTATTCTCATAGCGTCAGTGTCTGCAGTAATGTGAAAGCGAGCGGGACGAGCCGAGGAGACTGTATAAGCCGCAGCATAAGTGCCTCTGACACCCTGAAAACATCTCACTCAGGGGCCCATTTATCATAGTATATTTGCGGCTATGGTTAACCACAAATATTACGTTTTCCCCAGATGTATGAAGGAGGGACCGCAGTATATACATGTATCTCTGATACCTGCTGCGATCCCTCCATTCCCGCTGGCAATTCCCGCTGGCAGCCGCATCCCCGATAGGTTTCTATGAGGATGTGATGTTGCCAAATTTACCAACATCCGGAATGCGATGCATCCAGATATTGGCCCCCACAGATAACGCCAACTGTAGATGGCATTAGTCGCTGTAGCTTATGGGCTATACATCGCATAATTAACCATCAGAGGGTTCCCCGGAACCCTCCCCAACAATGGCAGCCGTGAATGTGCAGTCAGCGGGATGTACAGCAGCACCGGCAGCTCTCCGGACACATCGCAGGGACGGACTTTTGGAGCACAGGGAGAATTTACGTGAATTTAGTCTGTAAAACACGTCCAAATTAAAAAGATGCAGTATTAGCATTGCTACTAATACTATTACTACTACTACTAATACTATTACTACTACTACTAATACTATTACTACTACTACTAATACTATTACTACCACTACTAATACTATTATTACCACTACTAATACTATTACTACCACTACTAATACTATTACTACCACTACTAATACTATTTTTACCACTACTAATACTATTACTACCACTACTAATACTATTACTACTACTACTAATACTATTACTACTACTACTAATACTATTACTACTACTACTAATACTATTACTACCACTACTAATACTATTACTACTACTACTAATACTATTACTACCACTACTAATACTATTATTACCACTACTAATACTATTACTACTAATACTACTACTACTAATACTATTATTACCACTACTAATACTATTACTACCACTACTAATACTATTACTACCACTACTAATACTATTACTACCACTACTAATACTATTACTACTACTACTAATACTATTACTACTACTACTAATACTATTACTACTACTACTAATACTATTACTACCACTACTAATACTATTACTACTACTACTAATACTATTACTACCACTACTAATACTATTATTACCACTACTAATACTATTACTACTAATACTATTACTACTACTACTAATACTATTATTACCACTACTAATACTATTACTACCACTACTAATACTATTACTACCACTACTAATACTATTACTACCACTACTAATACTATTATTACCACTACTAATACTATTACTACCACTGCTAATACTATTACTACCACTACTAATACTATTATTACCACTACTAATACTATTACTACCACTACTACTACTATTACTACTACTACTAATACTATTACTACTACTACTAATACTATTACTACTACTACTAATACTATTACTACCACTACTAATACTATTATTACCAATGCTAATACTATTACTACCCCTACTAATACTATTACTACTACTACTAATACTATTACTACCACTACTAATACTATTATTACCACTACTAATACTATTACTACTACTACTGCTGCTGTTGATACTATTACTCATACCACTACTACTACTACTAATACTATTATTACCACTACTAATACTATTACTACTACTACTACTGCTACTGCTAATGCTGCTGTTGATACTATTACTCATACCACTACTACTAATACTATTACTACTACTACCACTACTAATACTATTACTACCACTACTAATACTATTATTACCACTACTAATACTATTACTACCACTACTAATACTATTACTACTACTACTACTGCTGCTGTTGATACTATTACTCATACCACTACTACTACTAATACTATTACTACTACTACTACTGCTACTGCTACTGCTAATGCTGCTGTTGATACTATTACTCATACCACTACTACTAATACTATTACTACTACTACTACTACCACTACTAATACTATTACTACCACTACTAATACTATTACTACTACTACTAATACTATTACTACTACTACTAATACTATTACTACTACTACTAATACTATTACTACTACTACTAATACTATTACTACCACTACTAATACTATTACTACTACTACTACTAATACTATTACTACCACTACTAATACTATTATTACCACTACTAATACTATTACTACTAATACTATTACTACTACTACTAATACTATTATTACCACTACTAATACTATTACTACCACTACTAATACTATTACTACCACTACTAATACTATTATTACCACTACTAATACTATTACTACCACTACTAATACTATTACTACCACTACTAATACTATTATTACCACTACTAATACTATTACTACCACTACTACTACTATTACTACTACTACTAATACTATTACTACTACTACTAATACTATTACTACTACTACTAATACTATTACTACCACTACTAATACTATTATTACCAATGCTAATACTATTACTACCCCTACTAATACTATTACTACTACTACTAATACTATTACTACCACTACTAATACTATTATTACCACTACTAATACTATTACTACTACTACTGCTGCTGTTGATACTATTACTCATACCACTACTACTACTACTAATACTATTATTACCACTACTAATACTATTACTACTACTACTACTGCTACTGCTAATGCTGCTGTTGATACTATTACTCATACCACTACTACTAATACTATTACTACTACTACTACTACCACTACTAATACTATTACTACCACTACTAATACTATTATTACCACTACTAATACTATTACTACCACTACTAATACTATTACTACTACTACTGCTGCTGTTGATACTATTACTCATACCACTACTACAACTAATACTATTACTACTACTACTACTGCTACTGCTACTGCTAATGCTGCTGTTGATACTATTACTCATACCACTATTACTAATACTATTACTACTACTACTACTACCACTACTAATACTATTACTACTACTACTAATACTATTACTACCACTACTAATACTATTATTACCACTACTAATACTATTACTACCACTACTAATACTATTACTACCACTACTAATACTATTATTACCACTACTAATACTATTACTACCACTACTACTACTATTACTACTACTACTAATACTATTACTACTACTACTAATACTATTACTACCACTACTAATACTATTATTACCACTGCTAATACTATTACTACCCCTACTAATACTATTACTACTACTACTAATACTATTACTACCACTACTAATACTATTATTACCACTACTAATACTATTACTACTACTACTGCTGCTGTTGATACTATTACTCATACCACTACTACTACTACTAATACTATTACTACTACTACTACTGCTACTGCTAATGCTGCTGTTGATACTATTACTCATACCACTACTACTAATACTATTACTACTACTACTACTACCACTACTAATACTATTACTACTACTACTGCTGCTGTTGATACTATTACTCATACCACTACTACTAATACTATTACTACTACTACTACTACCACTACTACTACTGCTAATACTACTGCTGCTGTTGATACTACTACCACAAATGCTACTGCTACTGTTGATACTACTACTACAAATGCTGCTACTACTACTGCTAATACTAATGCTGCTGTTACTATTACTACTACTACTACTACTACTACTACCACCACTAATACTGCTACTACTTTTGCTGATGCTACTACTGCTGTTGTTACTACTACTGCTGTTACTACTACTGCTGTTGTTACTACTACTGCTGTTGATACTATTGCTCATACCACAACTACTACTATTACTACTGCTAATGCTACCACTGCTGTTGATACTGGGAGTCATTCAGACCCGCTCGCGAGCACAGGACGCTCACAAGCGGGTCGATGGTGCCGAATTGCGCATGTGCATGATGGAGGGAGCTCCCATCAAAGGGGGCGTGCTGTCAATGGTGAGTGACAGCATGCCCCCTTTGGTGGGCGTGCCGGGGGCATGGCTGCCAGACGGAGAAGGAGTTCCTATGGGAACGCCTACCGTCTGAGTCCGGCCCTACTGACATCACTAGTGATGTCAGTGGGAGTGATTTTGGCTCTGATAGAGCCAAAATCACTCCAGGGCTTGCGGTCACTGAGACCCTACTGCAGGGTCTCGTCGTAAGCCCGATGGTCGCGATGGTCTTGACCATCGCAACCATCATCATGGACGCTCGCTATAGCTGTGGGTGGTAACCCACAGCTATGCAAGCATCTATGAGGCCGCTCCAAGTTGAGGGAGGAGGGCCCTGATTCAGAGCGAGCGCTCTGGTCAGAGCGTCCGGTTCTGAATCAGGCCCACTGTTACTCATACCACTACTACAACTGCTAATGCTACTACTGCTGTTGATACTATTACTCATACCACTACTGCTAATACTTTTACTACTACTACTGCTAATGCTACTGCTGCTGTTAACACTATTACTACTACCACTACTACTGCTGCTACTACTATGGCTGCTGTTGATACTACTACTACAAATGCTACTGCTACTGTTGATATTACTACTACTACAACTACTACTACTACTACTGCTAATATTACTGATGTTGTTGATACTACTACAAATGCTACTACTACTACTAATACTACTGCTGCTGATACTATTTCTACTACTACCACCACCACTACTGCTATTACTACTACTGTTGCTGATACTATTACTACTGCTAATACTACTGCTGCTGTTTATATTATTATTACTACTACTACTACAACTGCTACAACTGCTAATGCTACTGCTGTTGATACTATTAGTCATACCACTACTACTACTGCTAATACAACTGATGCTGTTGATATTACTACTACTACTACTACTAATACTACTGCTAATACTACTGCTAATACTACTGCTGCAAGTTGATACTACTACTACTACTTACTACAAATGCTACTGCTGCTGTTGATACTATTACTACTGCTAATACTGCTACTGTTGCTGATACTTACTGCTAACACTACTGCTGCTCATACTATTATTACTACTACTGCTACTACAACTGCTACTGTTGATACTATTATTACCACTACTTATACCACTATTACTACTGCTCATACTACTGCTGCTGTTGTTATTACTACTACAACTGCTAATGCTACTGATGCTGTTGATACTATTACTACTACTACTGCTGTTACTACTAATGCTACTACTGCTGTTGATACTATGGACCTTATTCAGAGGCGGCCATACGGCCTATGACCACACGGCCGCCTCAATGTTTTGCCAGTGCGCATGCACACGAGGGAGCCGGCTCCCTCGTGCGCATGCGTGAGACCCACTATAACCGACAGCACCGGTCGTAGCGGGTCTCTTTCCAAAGGGGGTGAGCTGTCGATGTTGATTGACAGCTCGCCCCGTTTGGAAGGCGGGTCGGGGGGGTGGCAGCCCAAACGGAGGCGTTCCCATGGGAACGCCTGCCGTTTGGGGGAGGGCCCCACTGACATCACTAGTGATGTCAGTGGAGAGCTTCCGGCTCTGACAGAGCCAGAAGCTCTCCGGGGCTTACGACAAGTGAGACCCTACCCTAGGGTCTCGTCATAAGCCCCGATGGTCTCTGACCATCGCGACCATCACCCGAGCGGTCGTTAGAGCTGTGGGTGTTAACCCACAGCCTAACAACCGCAACAGAGGCGGGCGGTCAGGATGCAAGTGGCCGCCCAGTTTCTGAGCGACCGCTTGCATCCTCCGACCGCCTCTGAATGAGGCCCTATGACTCATACCACTACTACTACTTCTGCTGTTGATACTACTATTACTATCCCTACTACTACTACTACTGCTACTACTGCTGTTGATACTATTTCTCATACCACTACTACTGTTAATACTACTGCTGCTGTTGATACTACTACAAATGCTACTGCTGCTGTTGATACTATTGCTACTACTACCTCCACCACTACTGCTATTACTACTTCTGTTGCTGATACTAATACTACTGCTAATACTACTGCTGCTGTTTATACTATTATTACTACTACTACTACAACTGCTAATGCTGCTGCTGCTGTTGATACTATTATTACTACTACTGCTAATGCTACTACTGCTGTTGATACTATTAGTCATACCACTACTACTACTACAGCTAATACTACTGCTGCAAGTTGATACTACTACTTACTACAAATGCTACTGCTGCTGTTGATACTATTACTACTACCACCACCACTACTACTACTGCTAATACTACTACTGTTGCTGATACTATTACTACTGCTAACACTACTGCTGCTTATACTATTATTACTACTACTACTACAACTGCTACTGTTGATACTATTATTACTACTACTACTGTTGCTACTACTGCTGCTAGTGCTACTACTGCTGTTGATACTATTAGTCATACCACTACTACTGCTAATACTACTGATGCTGTTGATACTATTATTATTATTACTACTACTAATACTACTGATGCTGTTGATACTATTATTACTACTACTACTACTACTACTACTACTACTACTACTACTAATACTACTGCTACTACAACTGCTAATGCTGTTGATGCTGTTGATATTATTATTACTACTACTACTACTAATAATAATACTACTGCTACTACAACTGCTAATGCTGTTGATGCTGTTGATATTATTATTACTACTACTACTAATGCTACTACTGTTGATACTATTACTCATACCACTACTGTTACTACTGCTGCTGTAGATACTACTACTACAAATGCCACTACTACTGCTGCTGTTGATACTACTATTACTATCCCTACTACTACTACTGCTACTACAACTGCTACTGTTGATACTATTATTACTACTACTACTGTTGCTACTACTGCTGTTGATACTATTAGTCATACCACTACTACTGCTAATACTACTGATGCTGTTGATACTATTATTATTATTACTACTACTAATACTACTGATGCTGTTGATACTATTACTACTACTACTACTACTACTAATACTACTGCTACTACAACTGCTAATGCTGTTGATGCTGTTGATATTATTATTACTACCACTACTACTAATGCTACTACTGTTGATACTATTACTCATACCACTACTGTTACTACTGCTGCTGTAGATACTACTACTACAAATGCCACTACTACTGCTGCTGTTGATACTACTATTACTATCCCTACTACTACTGCTGCTAATGCTACTATTATAGCTACTACTACTGCTAATGCTACTACTGCTGTTGATACTATTTTGCATACCACTACTACTGCTAATACTACTGCTGCTGTTGATACTACTACTACAAATGCTACTGCTGCTGTTGATACTATTACTACTACTAAGACAACTGCTACTACTACTGCTAATACTACTACTGTTGCTGATACTATTACTACTACCACTACTATTACTACTGCTGCTGTTGATACTACTATTACTATCCCTACTACTACTACTGCTACTACTGCTGTTGATACTATTTCTCATACCACTACTACTGCTAATACTACTGCTGCTGTTGATACTACTACTACAAATGCTACTGCTGCTGTTGATACTATTACTACTACTAAGACTACTACTACTGCTAATACTACTACTGTTGCTGATACTATTACTACTACCACTACTATTACTACTGCTGCTGTTGATACAACAAATGCTACTCCTACTGTTGATATTATTATTACTACAACTACTACTGCTACTACTGTTAATGCTACTGTTGCTGTTGATACTATTACTACTACTACTGCTGCTGCTAATATTACTACTACCACTAGTGTTAATGCTAATACTACTGCTGCTGTTGATACTAAGACTACTACAACAAATGTTACTGCTACCATTGATACTACTTCTACTGCTACTATTACTACTACTGCTACTACTTCGTATAACACTGCTGCTACTACTACCACTATTACTGCTGCTGATACTATTACTAAATGACTATTGTTACTGCTAATACTACTGCTGCTGTTGATGCTACTACTACTACTACTACTGCATATACCACTGCTGCTGATACTACTACTGCTGCTGATACTACTACTGCTGTTAATACTACCATTTCTACTGCTGTTACTACAAATACTACTACTGCTGTTGATACTATTTTGCATACCACTACTACTGCTAATACTACTGCTGCTGTTGATACTACTACTACAAATGCTACTGCTGCTGTTGATACTATTACTACTACTAAGACAACTGCTACTACTACTGCTAATACTACTACTGTTGCTGATACTATTACTACTACCACTACTATTACTACTGCTGCTGTTGATACTACTATTACTATCCCTACTACTACTACTGCTACTACTGCTGTTGATACTATTTCTCATACCACTACTACTGCTAATACTACTGCTGCTGTTGATACTACTACTACAAATGCTACTGCTGCTGTTGATACTATTACTACTACTAAGACTACTACTACTGCTAATACTACTACTGTTGCTGATACTATTACTACTACCACTACTATTACTACTGCTGCTGTTGATACAACAAATGCTACTCCTACTGTTGATATTATTATTACTACAACTACTACTGCTACTACTGTTAATGCTACTGTTGCTGTTGATACTATTACTACTACTACTGCTGCTGCTAATATTACTACTACCACTAGTGTTAATGCTAATACTACTGCTGCTGTTGATACTAAGACTACTACAACAAATGTTACTGCTACCATTGATACTACTTCTACTGCTACTATTACTACTACTGCTACTACTTCGTATAACACTGCTGCTACTACTACCACTATTACTGCTGCTGATACTATTACTAAATGACTATTGTTACTGCTAATACTACTGCTGCTGTTGATGCTACTACTACTACTACTACTGCATATACCACTGCTGCTGATACTACTACTGCTGCTGATACTACTACTGCTGTTAATACTACCATTTCTACTGCTGTTACTACAAATACTACTACTGCTGGAAATGCTAATGCTGCTGTTGACACTACTACAACTTCTACTGCTGCTGCTATTGCTAATACAACTACTACTGCTACTACTGTTAATACCTCTAATACTACTGCTGCTGATAATACTGCTATTACTACTGTCACTACTATGGATACTGCTAATACTACTTCTGCTGATAATACTACTACTGTTACAATTACTATTACTGCTGCTACTACAGCTAACACTACTACTACTACTACTACCACCATTACGGCTGCTACTAATTCTACTACTAAAATTATTAATACTACGACTGCTATTACTACTACTACTACCATTACTAATACTGCTGTTACTACTACTGCTACCATTACTAATACTACCACTACTGCTAGAGTACTAATACTACTACTGCTACTGCTGCTGTTACTACGGCTGCTACTACTACTGCTACTAATACTACTGCTACCATTACTACTACTACAACCATTACTATGGCTACTACTACTGCTGCTGTTGATACTACTACTACAAATGCTACTGCTACTGTTGATACTACTACTACAAATGCTACTACTACTGCTAATATTACTGATGTTGTTGATACTACCACAAATGCTACTACTACTACTACTACTACTACTACTACTACTACTGCTAATACTACTGCTGCTGTTGATACTACTACAAATGCTACTGCTGCTGTTGAAACTATTGCTACTACTACCACCACCACTGCTATTACTACTACTGTTGCTGATACTATTACTACTGCTACTACTACTAGTGATATTACTGCTGTTACTACTACTGCTACCATTATTAAATTATTAATACTCTGACTGCTATTACTACTACTACTACCATTACTACTACTACAATTACTACTGCTACTACTACTGCTACCATTACTAATACTGCTGTTACTACTACTGCTACCATTACTAATACTACAACTACTGCTAGAGTACTAATACTACTACTGCTACTACTACTGCTGATGTTACTACTGCTGCTACTACTACTGCTACTAATACTACTGCTATTATCACCTTCTACTGCTACCATTACTACTACTACTACCATTACTACTGCTACTACTACTGCTACCATTACTAATACTACTACTGGTATTACTGCTCCTACTATTACTACTACTGATATTACTGCTGTTACTACTACTGCTACCATTAGTAATACTGCTACTACTGCTACTACTATTACTACAGCTATAATTACTAATACTACTACTGTTATTACTGCTCCTACTATTACTACTACTGCTACTACTGCTGCTACTACTACTACAGTATTAATTCTACTACTACTGCTACCATTACTAATACTACTACTGCTTTTACTGCTGCTACTACTACTACTGCTACCATTACTAATACTACTACTGTTCTAATACTTTTACTACTGCACTAATGTACGAATACTACTGCTACACTAATAATTCTACTACTACTGCTACACTAATACTACTACTATTGCTACAGTAATACTACTACAACTGTTCTAATACTACTACTACAGTACTAATACTAATACTGCTACAGTACTAATTCTACAACTACAGTACTAATACTATTACAGTACTAATACTACTGTTCTAATACTACTACAGTACTACTACTACTACTGTTCTATTACTACTACTGCTGCTACTACTGTTCTAATACTACTGCTACTACTACTGTTCTAATACTACCACTACTGCTAGAGTGCTAATGCTACTACTGCTACTACTACTGCCACTACTGCTACTACTGCTGCTTCTACTACCATTATTAATACTACTACTGCTATTACTACTTCTACTACTACTACCAGCATTACTACTACTACCTATTATTACTACTGTTACTAATACTGCTACCATTACTAATACTACTACTGCTATTACTGCTGCTACTGCTACCATTACTAATACTGCTACTGCTACTATTACTAAAACTACTACTGTTATTACTGCTTCTACTACTATTACTACTACTGCTATTACTGCTGCTACTACTACTACTACTGCTATTACTGCTACTACTACTACCATTACTACTACTACTACTGCTATTACTGCTCCTACTACTGCTATTACTACTGCTACTACTGCTACCATTACTAATACTACTACATTTATTACTGCTCCTACTACTGCTACTATTACTTCTAGTGATATAACTACTACTACTAGATGCTGCTGCTACTACTGCTACTGTTAGTGTTATTCCTAATACTGCTACCATTGCTGCTGCTGCTCCTACTACTACTGCTGCTGGTGCTACTACTACTGTTCTAATACTACTACTGCTACAGTACTAATTCTACTACAGTACTAATTCTACTACTACACTTCTAATACTACTGCTACAGTTCTAATACTAATACTGCTACAGCACTAATTCTACATCTACAGTACTAATACTATTACAGTACTAATACTACTGTTCTAATACTACTACAGTACTACTACTACTACTGTTCTATTACTACTACTGCTGCTACTACTGTTCTAATACTACTGCTGCTACTACTACTGTTCTAATACTACCACTACTGCTAGAGTACTAATGCTACTACTGCTATTACTACTGCCACTACTGCTACTACTGCTGCTTCTACTAACATTATTAATACTACTACTGCTATTACTACTTCTACTACTACTACCATTACTACTACTACCTATTATTACTACTGTTACTAATACTGCTACCATTACTAATACTACTACTGCTATTACTGCTGCTACTACTACTGCTACCATTACTAATACTGCTACTGCTACTATTACTAAAACTACTACTGTTATTACTGCTTCTACTACTATTACTACTACTGCTATTACTGCTGCTACTACTACTACTACTACTGCTATTACTGCTACTACTACTACCATTACTAATACTACTACTGCTATTACTGCTCCTACTACTGCTACTACTACTGTTCTAATACTACCACTACTGCTAGAGTGCTAATGCTACTACTGCTACTACTACTGCCACTACTGCTACTACTGCTGCTTCTACTACCATTATTAATACTACTACTGCTATTACTACTTCTTCTACTACTACCACCATTACTACTACTACCTATTATTACTACTGTTACTAATACTGCTACCATTACTAATACTACTACTGCTATTACTGCTGCTACTACTACTGCTACCATTACTAATACTGCTACTGCTACTATTACTAAAACTACTACTGTTATTACTGCTTCTACTACTATTACTACTACTGCTATTACTGCTGCTACTACTACTACTACTACTACTGCTATTACTGCTACTACTACTACCATTACTAATACTACTACTGCTATTACTGCTTCTACTACTATTACTACTACTGCTATTACTGCTGCTACTACTACTACTACTACTGCTATTACTGCTACTACTACTACTACCATTACTAATACTACTACTGCTATTACTACTTCTACTACTACTACCACCATTACTACTACTACCTATTATTACTACTGTTACTAATACTGCTACCATTACTAATACTACTATTACTAATACTACTACTGCTATTACTGCTCCTACTACTGCTATTACTACTGCTACTACTGCTACCATTACTAATACTACTACATTTATTACTGCTCCTACTACTGCTACTATTACTACTAGTGATATAACTACTACTACTAGATGCTGCTGCTACTACTGCTACTGTTAGTGTTATTCCTAATACTGCTACCATTGCTGCTGCTGCTCCTACTACTACTGCTGCTGGTGCTACTACTACTGTTCTAATACTACTACTGCTACAGTACTAATTCTACTACAGTACTAATTCTACTACTACACTTCTAATACTACTGCTACAGTTCTAATACTAATACTGCTACAGCACTAATTCTACAACTACAGTACTAATACTATCACAGTACTAATACTACTGTTCTAATACTACTACAGTACTACTACTACTACTGTTCTATTACTACTACTGCTGCTACTACTGTTCTAATACTACTGCTACTACTACTGTTCTAATACTACCACTACTGCTAGAGTACTAATGCTACTACTGCTACTACTACTGCCACTACTGCTACTACTGCTGCTTCTACTACCATTATTAATACTACTACTGCTATTACTACTTCTACTACTACTACCACCATTACTACTACTACCTATTATTACTACTGTTACTAATACTGCTACCATTACTAATACTACTATTACTAATACTACTACTGCTATTACTGCTCCTACTACTGCTATTACTACTGCTACTACTGCTACCATTACTAATACTACTACATTTATTACTGCTCCTACTACTGCTACTATTACTACTAGTGATATAACTACTACTACTAGATGCTGCTGCTACTACTGCTACTGTTAGTGTTATTCCTAATACTGCTACCATTGCTGCTGCTGCTCCTACTACTACTGCTGCTGGTGCTACTACTACTGTTCTAATACTACTACTGCTACAGTACTAATTCTACTACAGTACTAATTCTACTACTACACTTCTAATACTACTGCTACTACTACTACTACTACGGTTTTAATACTACTACTACAGTACTAATTTTACTACTGCTGCTACACTTCTAATACTACTACTACAGTACTAATACTACTGTTCTAATACTACTACTGCTGCTACTACTGTTCTAATACTACTGCTACTACTACTGTTCTAATACTACCACTACTGCTAGAGTACTAATGCCACTACTGCTACTACTGCTGCTTCTACTACCATTATTAATACTACTACTACTGTTCTATTACTACTACTGCTGCTACTACTGTTCTAATACTACTGCTACTACTACTGTTCTAATACTACCACTACTGCTAGAGTACTAATGCCACTACTGCTACTACTGCTGCTTCTACTACCATTATTAATACTACTACTGCTATTACTACTTCTACTACTACTACCACCATTACTACTACTACCTATTATTACTACTGTTACTAATACTGCTACCATTACTAATACTACTATTACTAATACTACTACTGCTATTACTGCTCCTACTACTGCTATTACTACTGCTACTACTGCTACCATTACTAATACTACTACATTTATTACTGCTCCTACTACTGCTACTATTACTACTAGTGATATAACTACTACTACTAGATGCTGCTGCTACTACTGCTACTGTTAGTGTTATTCCTAATACTGCTACCATTGCTGCTGCTGCTCCTACTACTACTGCTGCTGGTGCTACTACTACTGTTCTAATACTACTACTGCTACAGTACTAATTCTACTACAGTACTAATTCTACTACTACACTTCTAATACTACTACTACAGTACTAATACTACTGTTCTAATACTACTACTGCTGCTACTACTGTTCTAATACTACTGCTACTACTACTGTTCTAATACTACCACTACTGCTAGAGTACTAATGCCACTACTGCTACTACTGCTGCTTCTACTACCATTATTAATACTACTACTACTGTTCTATTACTACTACTACTGCTGCTACTACTGTTCTAATACTACTGCTACTACTACTGTTCTAATACTACCACTACTGCTAGAGTACTAATGCCACTACTGCTACTACTGCTGCTTCTACTACCATTATTAATACTACTACTGCTATTACTACTTCTACTACTACTACCACCATTACTACTACTACCTATTATTACTACTGTTACTAATACTGCTACCATTACTAATACTACTATTACTAATACTACTACTGCTATTACTGCTCCTACTACTGCTATTACTACTGCTACTACTGCTACCATTACTAATACTACTACATTTATTACTGCTCCTACTACTGCTACTATTACTACTAGTGATATAACTACTACTACTAGATGCTGCTGCTACTACTGCTACTGTTAGTGTTATTCCTAATACTGCTACCATTGCTGCTGCTGCTCCTACTACTACTGCTGCTGGTGCTACTACTACTGTTCTAATACTACTACTGCTACAGTACTAATTCTACTACAGTACTAATTCTACTACTACACTTCTAATACTACTGCTACTACTACTACTACTACTACGGTTTTAATACTACTACTACAGTACTAATTTTACTACTGCTGCTACACTTCTAATACTACTACTACAGTACTAATACTACTGTTCTATTACTACTACTACTGCTACAGTTCTACTACTACTACTACTGTTCTAATACTACTACTACAGTATTAATACTACTACTACAGTACTAAGTTTACTACTACTGCTACACTAATACTACTACTACTGCTACAGTACTACTACTACTGTTCTAATACTACTGCTAATCCTGCTAAAGTACTAATACCATTACTACAGTACTAATTCTACTACTGCTACAGTATTAATACTACTACTACTACTACTACTACTACTGCCAATAAATGGAATGACAGTGACAAGTTCTTGGGGACCCTCCCTCTCCTACTACTGCAAGGGCCAAGGTGACTCATTTTTTAGGTGTTTCTAAACCTACCAAAAAGGCCCCTTTGACCCCAAATTTGTCCACCCACTTTTACTCCTACTCCTCCGTACCCCATACTAAATATGATGCGCACAGATGGTCTCCTCCATGTGCTGTCACAATGTATCTTGGTATTTGGTGTCTATATACTCAGGAGAACCCACTTGTTTAATTGATCACTGGGAACTTAAAAGTAGATTTAGGGAAAATTATGTCAATTTATATTATTAATATTTATTTTTTTTTCCCATTTTTCCCTAAGAAAAGGTTTTTATTCCAATATGTTTCCTAAGAACTTTTGGGGCTTATAGAGAGAGAGGACTGTGCTGCTTTGTAACTTATCACTCAGTAAGCGAACGCAAACAGACGAGCGATTTCAGAACTGTTGGCGTAAACCAGACGCAAATTATGCCGGACCCATCTCTGCGTATGAGCGGAAATATGCGTGCGGTTCCAGTATTATTATTTTTAGGACATCTCTCAGCAACTATTTTAAATAAATAAATAAATTTGCTGGAATACGCGAAACAAATAACATTGAAAGCAACACATTTCCTAAACATAAAAGTCGTTAAACAGTAATAGCGATGATGATAAATGAGAACAAAAATAAGATATAATGATACAAATGTATCTCTAACACAAGGTTTTTTGAAGTAAATGTGATTATTTTCTGCTGCCCTAAACACTTGACACACAGAATTATTCCTTTGAACTAGACAGAACATTGCCCATCAAAGCGCACGGATTTTACTAGATAAAGCGTCGCATCAGCAGAATGAAATAACACAGGAGCAGAAAGCAAACTCTGGCAGCTACACAGCGTTTCTCATCATCGTCGCAGTCTTGTGCTTCAACTATAAAATCAAGCAAGAGGCGCAGTTTGTCCTAATCATGTTAATCAGGTTGTTTCTATGCTTCATTTATGCTAAAAGCGGCCGATGCAATCAAAACATCCCACTCATTGCGGTCAGGCTTAATCTAGACCGCCGCCATCCCGTCAGCTGTATTACAGTGGCTGCTGCTCCCCTATCACGCCAATATCTTTCCAATAATATATTGTTATCTCCCTTTGAAAAGCTTAAGCACTATTTCATAGACTACCATACATATACACTATTTATTAGACACTTGTTTTGCTCAGGTCTCGGCTTTGCCAGAGGTAGAACTCTGCATTTATATGCACTAGGTGTGCAGCAACACTGAAGGCTGCCTTATTATCTCCTTGTATTATTTGTAGCGGGGGGCTCTTATGCTGGGTACACACTGGGCAATAAATAGTCAGTTCATTTGAATGTCCGATATATCGTGTGGATGTGTCAGCCAGTGTGACAGACGATAGGTCTGTGAACAACGTCATTCACAGACACATCACGTCAGCTGTGCTGCACAGCCGATGGCACATATATCTGCAGATGTATCGGCTCATCGTGCTGCGTGTATGGGTGGTCAGCCGAACACCCGTACACTTGCTGCAGAGGCTGCCGGTGACTGACAGCTGAACTGGGCAGGCTCATGTAAATGCCCGCTCGTTTGTGCCGTCAGCCACGACACATCGGGTCGATGATTGGTAAGTGTGCATGCACTTACCATTCGTCCCGACAGGACAGCGGATCGGCCGGATGGCCAATCCCTCATCCTAGTGGGTACCCGGCTTTAGACTCTGTGTACGTTCCTCACTGTAACTCTAAACTAAATCCACAGGTTCTCAAACTCAGTCCTCAGGACCACAAACAATGCATGTTTTCCAGATCTCCTCACAGAATCACAAGTGACATTATTAGCTCCACCTGTGGATCTTTTAAGATGTGGCAGTGAGTAATGACTACACATGTGCTCCTGCTGGGTGACCTGCAAAACGTGAACTGTGTGGGGTCCGGAGGACCGAGTTTGAGATGCTCTGATCTAATCGATTGGCTACGGTTGCAAAACACTAAGCATACGCCATAGATCCATATCTTGCATTGATGCTCTGCAAGATGTATTTACGTCACTCTAAACCAGGGGTTCCCAACTACGGTCCTCAAGGCACACTAACAGTCCAGGTTTTAAGGATAACCATACTTGAAAACAGCTGACTTAATTAGTACCTCAGTTATTTTGACTTAACTATCCATGCTTAACCATGGATATCACTAAAACCAGGACTGTTAGTGTGCCTTGAGGACCGAGGTTGGGAATCACTGCTCTAAACAAACTAACTGCCTCCATACTACTAAGTCAGCAGGATGTATGTGTGGCTGGTATGGTCAAGGATGGAGTCATTTGCATATCTGTTTACCCACAATTCCTAAGGTGGTATATTTTATACATTTGCCCTGTATAGTTATGCTGGCGGCCACAAACTGGCTTTGCGCATGTAGTGACGGATTTGTAGCCGCCTTTCAGTAATATCTTAATAATTTTATCAGGAGCTCACTAGGATATGGATCCCATAGTGCAGGGGTCTTCAACATTGGCCCTCCAGCTGCTGTGGAACTACACATCCCAGCATGCACTGCCATAGTTTTAGCATGCTGTTATATCAAAAAGGTGGCAGTGTATGCTGGGATGTGTAGTTCCACAGCAGCTGGAGGGCCAAGGTTGAAGACCCCTGCCATAGTGGTTACAAACAACGTAGAGTCTAAAGTGGCACAGGTGTTTACCAGGGCACCCTGCAGGGAGGCACGGGCTTTGTCGCTGATGCCACACAGGTTGCCGTTCTCCATGCAGTCAGGGTGGCCATCAAAGCGTCCACTAATGGTGCAATCAGTGTTTTATATCACTAGCTGTAAACCAGCCACAGCCAGGAGATGGTTCTGATTAGTAGGTAAGCCTAGATGACACCCAGTAACGCCCATCTAACAGATGGAGAGAAGCGAGTGAGATGCGTCCGATTCAGAATGGCTCATAGCTACGCAGAGATGCGGATGTTTGCTGCGGTGCAACCTGCAAAACAAAGCGCTAAACGTGGCTGCAGACGATGGAGCATGCGAGTAAGAATCAGGCCCTTAATGTGCATTAGGTCAGGTGTGTGAATTATAAATGTCGTAGTGCCAGCGCTGCATCAAGCCTTGGAGAGATATAATATGCTCAAAGCAACCAATCAGCATCTGTCATACATCTAGCACTTTGAAATGACAGTTAGAAGCTGATTGGTTGCATTGGGTCATTTCTCCACTGTGCTGTATCTCTGTATCTCTCCAAGGCACGATACATCTTTACTGAAGAGACAGTTACCTCTCCTGCCACCTGATTACTTCTTCCCACTCCCAGATCCAAGACTTCATACGTGTTGTGAACAACCACTGGGACTCTCCCTATAAGACTTCCTACCAGTGGGGCAGGGCCGCAACTAGGGGGGGGCTGGAGGTGCACGTGCACCGGGTGAGCCGCTGTACCTGGTGCCAGTGACCTCCAGCCCGGCGCTGCAGAGAGGCTCCAAGCCGGACGTCCGCTGGTAATATTTATTACCAGCGGGCGCCCGGCTCCTTCTCTGCAGCGACGCGGTGTAGCCGGAGCCGGAGGCTGGAGTTCTCTCCCGAACTCCAGCTTCCGGCTCTCCCCACGGGCACTATGGGGGAGACGTCATGACATCTCCCCCATAGTTCCAAGGAGCAGCCGGCGGACCGGACGCGACGCTGGATGCAGGAGCGGGGTTCAAGGTAAGTATTTTTTTTTTAATAAGCTGCACTACAGGGGCATTATTATGGGGGCAGGGGCATTACCACAGGGGCATTACTATGGGGGCATAGGCAATAAGGGGCATTACTATTGGGGCATGGGCACCACAGGGGCATTACCACAGGTGCATTACTGTGGGGGCATGAGCACTACAGAGGCATTACTGTAAGGGCACTACAGGGATATTACTATGGGGCATGGGCAATACAGGGGCATTACTATGAGAGCATGGGCACTACAGGGGCATTACTATGAAAGCATGGGCACTACAGGGGCATTAATATGGGAGCATGGGCACTACAGGGGCATTACTGTATGGTGGGCACTACAGGGGCATTACTATGGGGGTATTAACATATGGGCATTACTATGGGGGCACTACAATATGGGCACTACTGCAGGGGGAATTACATGGGGGGCGCCAAATTACTGTCTTGCCCCTGGTGACAAAAATCCTAGTTTCGGCCCTGCAGTGGGGGCTCCAGAGGTGGGGCTGCAGCGCAGTTAAAAATTCAAATATGGAAACCACATCAACTACCACCCCAAACGCTGCCAAACATCACCGGTCAGGACTCACTGGCAGTTGGTAGATCTCCCCTATTTGAAATTTGGACTGTGCTGCAGCCGCACATTCCTACTATTCTCTAAAGCTTGAAACAGGCTCTCAGAAGCCACTTCTTTACTAAAGCCTTCCAGCTCTTTTCCTAACCCACCGCTCTATGGTCCCAGCACATTGTCTCTCCCCTCTGTGTCACCCCTGTCTACCTGCCCCTCCCCTATAGAGTGTAAGTTCTCATCCTAACCAACCGCTCTATGCTCCTCACTCACTGTCTCTCCCCTCTGTGTTACCCCTGTCTGTCTGTCCCTCCCCTATAGAGTGTAAGTTCTCATCCTAACCCACCGCTCTATGCTCCTCACTCTCTGTCTTTCCCATGTGTCACCCCTGTCTGTCTGCCTCACCCCTATAGAGTGTAAGCTCTCATCCTAACCCACCACTCTATGCTCCTCACTCACTGTATCTCTCCTCTGTGTCACCCCTGTATGTCTGCCCCTCCCCTATAAAGTGTAATTTCTCATCCTAACCCACCGCTCTATGCTCCTCACTCACTGTCTCTCCCCTCTGTGTCACCCCTGTCTGTATGCCCCTGCCCTATAGAATGTAAGCTCTCATCCTAACCCACCGCTCTATGCTCCTCACTCACTGTATCTCCCCTCTGTGTCACCCCTGTCTGTCTGCCCCTCCCCTATAGAGTGTAAGCTCTCATCCTAACCCCCCGCCCTATGCTCCTCACTCACTGTCTCTCCGCTCTGTGTCACCCCTATCTGTCTGCCCCTCCCCTATAGAGTGTAAGCTCTCATCCTAACCCACTGCTCTATGGTCCTCACTCTCTATCTCTCCCATGTGTCACCCCTGTCTGTCTACCCCTCCCCTATACAGTGTAAGATCTGATTCTGTCCCACCACTCTATGGTCCTCATTCACTGTCTCTCCCCTCTGTGTCACCCCTGTCTGTCTGTCCCTCCCCTATAGAGTGTAAGTTCTCATCCTAACCCACCGCTCTATGCTCCTCACTCACTGTCTCTCTCTTCTGTGTCACCACTATCTGTCTGCCCATCCCCTATAGTGTAATCTCTCATCCTAACCCACCGTTCCATGCTCCTCACTCACTGTCTCTCCTCTGTGTCACCCCTGTCTGTCTGTCCCTCCCCTATAGAGTGTAAGTTCTCATCCTAAACCACCGCTCTATGCTCCTCAATCTCTGTCTTTCCCATGTGTCACCCCTGTATGTCTGCCCCTCCCCTATAGTGTAATCTCTCATCCTAACCACCGCTCTATGCTCCTCACTCACTGTCTCTCCCCTCTGTGTCACCCCTGTCTGTATGCCCCTCCCCTATAGACTGTAAGCTCTCATCCTGACCCACCGCTCTATGCTCCTCATTCACTGTATCTACCCTCTGTGTCACCCCTGTCTGTCTGTCCCTCCCCTATAGAGTGTAAGTTCTCATCCTAACCCACCGCTCTATGCTCCTCACTCTCTGTCTTTCCCATGTGTCACCCCTGTCTGTCTGCCTCACCCCTATAGAGTGTAAGCTCTCATCCTAACCCACCACTCTATGCTCCTCACTCACTGTATCTCTCCTCTGTGTCACCCCTGTATGTCTGCCCCTCCCCTATAAAGTGTAATTTCTCATCCTAACCCACCGCTCTATGCTCCTCACTCACTGTCTCTCCCCTCTGTGTCACCCCTGTCTGTATGCCCCTGCCCTATAGAATGTAAGCTCTCATCCTAACCCACCGCTCTATGCTCCTCACTCACTGTATCTCCCCTCTGTGTCACCCCTGTCTGTCTGCCCCTCCCCTATAGAGTGTAAGCTCTCATCCTAACCCCCCGCCCTATGCTCCTCACTCACTGTCTCTCCGCTCTGTGTCACCCCTATCTGTCTGCCCCTCCCCTATAGAGTGTAAGCTCTCATCCTAACCCACTGCTCTATGCTCCTCACTCACTGTCTCTCTCTTCTGTGTCACCACTATCTGTCTGCCCATCCCCTATAGTGTAATCTCTCATCCTAACCCACCGTTCCATGCTCCTCACTCACTGTCTCTCCTCTGTGTCACCCCTGTCTGTCTGTCCCTCCCCTATAGAGTGTAAGTTCTCATCCTAAACCACCGCTCTATGCTCCTCAATCTCTGTCTTTCCCATGTGTCACCCCTGTATGTCTGCCCCTCCCCTATAGTGTAATCTCTCATCCTAACCACCGCTCTATGCTCCTCACTCACTGTCTCTCCCCTCTGTGTCACCCCTGTCTGTATGCCCCTCCCCTATAGACTGTAAGCTCTCATCCTGACCCACCGCTCTATGCTCCTCATTCACTGTATCTACCCTCTGTGTCACCCCAGTCTGTCTGCCCCTGCCCTATAGAATGTAAGCTCTCATCCTAACCCACCGCTCTATGCTCCTCACTCACTGTCTCTCCCCTCTGTGTCACCCCTGTCTGTCTGCCTCTTCCCAATAGTGTGTAACCTCTCATCCTAACCCACCACTCTATGCTCCTCACTCACTGTCTCTCCCCTCTGTGTCACCCCTGTCTGTATGCCCCTCCCCTATAGATTGTAAGCTCTCATCCTAACCCACTGCTCTATGCTCCTCATTCACTGTATCTCCCCTCTGTGTCACCCATGTCTGTATGCCCCTGCCCTATAGAATGTAAGCTCTCATCCTAACCCACTGCTCTATGCTCTTCATTCACTGTCTCTCCCCTCTGTGTCACCCCTGTCTGTCTGCCCCTCCCATATAGAGTGTAAGCTCTGATCCTAACCCCCCGCCCTATGCTCCTCACTCACTGTCTCTCCCCTCTGTGTCACCCCTGTATGTCTACCCCTCCCCTATAGAGTGTAATCTCTCATCCTAACCCACCACTCTATGCTCCTCACTCTCTATCTCTCCCATGTGTCACCTATGTCTGCTTGCCCTTTCCCCTATAGAGTGTAAGCTCTCATCCTAACCCACCACTCTATGCTCCTCACTCTCTATCTCTCCCATGTGTCACCCCTGTCTGCCCCTCCCCTATAGAGTGTAACATCTCATCCTAACACACCGCTCTATGCTCCTCACTCACTATCTCTACTCTGTGTCACTCCTGTCTGTCTGCCCCTCCCCTATAGAGTGTAAGCTCTCATCCTAACCCACCACTCTATGCTCCTCACTCTCTATCTCTCCCATGTGTCACCCCTGTCAGCCCCTCCCCTATAGAGTGTAACCTCTCATCCTAACCCACCGCTCTATGCTCCTCACTCACTATCTCTCCTCTGTGTCACTCCTGTCTGTCTGCCCCTCCCCTATAGAGTGTAAGCTCTCATCCTAACCCACCACTCTATGCTCCTCACTCTCTATCTCTCCTCTGTGTCACCCCTGTCAGCCCCTCCCCTATAGAGTGTAACCTCTCATCCTAACCCACCACTCTATGCTCCTCACTCACTATCTCTCCTCTGTGTCACTCCTGTCTGTCTGCCCCTCCCCTATAGAGTGTAAGCTCTCATCCTAACCCACCACTCTATGCTCCTCACTCTCTATCTCTCCCATGTGTCACCCCTGTCAGCCCCTCCCCTATAGAGTGTAACCTCTCATCCTAACCCACTGCTCTATGCTCCTCACTCACTATCTCTCCTCTGTGTCACTCCTGTCTGTCTGCCCCTCCCCTATAGAGTGTAAGTTCTCATCCTAACCCACCACTCTATGCTCCTCACTCTCTATCTCTCCCATGTGTCATGCTAATCTGCTGTTCCGTGTAAAAAGTTACACCATTGGTCTCACCATTGGACATTGCACCAGGAGAAAGTCTGTCTGAATATGGCCACTGAAATCAATGCAACTGTAGCAAAGGTTGCAGTTGCTGATCGCGACATGCCTGCCACAGCCCGCATCTGGCTAGCCACCCCCTCGTTACCTCGGCGGTAACCATCAAGACGTATATCCAGTGCGACACGGACGCCTGCGCAGGCTGAAAACATCGGCCGCTTGAGTCCGATGCCACAACAGTTTCTGCCTCAGAATCAGGGCCACAGAATGAATCAAAGCTATTGGTACATCGCTGGGACATCACTATATCGGAAGAGCTGTCCTGTCTTTTACAGTATACCTGAATACTGCCGATAAAACATGCTGGTATGTAAACAATTTTGGATATGATATAAAGATGTGCGTGGGCCACTGTGTTTTGGTTCCAATTCATCTTCGTGTTTTGGCTTTGGTTTTGGTAAAATCACCCGCAAGTATTTTGGTTTGGTTTTGGATCCCCTAAGAAAATCGATAGAAATTGATTAAAAAAAAATCAATAATACAGCTATTGTTTACGTGCAATCAAAACCCTGAGGTTGGTTTTTAAATCCCAGTTCTGAAACTGAGGGCCTGATTCAGACCCACTCGCGAGCGCACAGCGCTCGCAAGCGGGTCGATGGTGGGCCCTTGCGCCCGCACGGCAAGCTCACCACGCGTGCACGAGCCCTGGAGCGAATGAGAAATCACTCGCTCCGGTGCTCGCTACAAGATGCGGCGGCTGTCACTGTGGATTGACAGCTCGCCCCGTTTTGTAGGCGGGGAGGGGGGTGGCTGCACAAACGGAGGCGTTCCCGAAGTTACGCCTGCCGTTTTTTGGCAGCCCTACTGACATCACTAGTGATGTCAGTAGTGGACTTTCTGCTCTATTAGAGCAGGAAGTCCACTCGGGCTTGCGAGACCTGAGACCCTACCACAGGGTCTCCTCGCAAGCCCGATGGTTGCGATAATCGGTACCATCGCCAGGCCGCACCCACAGCTGTGCGAGTGGCCTGGAGGCCGGTCCCAAAAAAAAATAGGGATGCCCTGATTCAGAGCGAGCGCACGCAAATAGCGTGCGCCTCTGAATCAGGCCCTGACTGCAGAACTCGTACTTGATTCCACTCAGGTCGGGTGTGTTCGCATCTGAGGAAGACTGAACCACACATCTAATAAGGGAAATGTCAGAAGAGAACAGAACGTGGAGGGACAGCGACAGATATTGGGGGAGGAGGGGAGGCTGCGCCGGAAGTAGAGACGCTCACAGCACATTCAGAAAGATGGCAGATGAACCAAGAGGACATTATCCCTGCAAATAAAAGAGAGCAGGGTGTATAGAAGTGGGTGGTGAGCTGTACAGAAAGCAGCAGAGAGGTCAAACAGGAGTTCGCTCATAACCAGGTGAAAATGCCCCTTAGGTGACTTAGGTGCGAGCAGTTTGCTGGTCTCTTTAGTGAATGCAGCCTCAGTGTAATGTCATTGTGAGGATGAAGCAGCTGCCCAGGAGCGAGCTATACACCGTATGCTGACAAGGCATCTATTGCAGGCAATCAGAATATAACTATGATTGATATAGAGCAATAGACACATTGAGAGCAAATGTCCGAGTGTCCGCTGCAGGTTACTGCGCACTGACAGGGCGCCTTCAGCAAATCATTTTGTCTGAGTGGAAGAGGACATAATGTGCAAAGGAAAATCACCTTTCAGTCATTTAGAGCCAAATGTAATAGGGTGAGAGATTAGAAAATGTGAGAGTTTAGCAGTAACAGTATCACATTGGTCAAGTTCTATCTTCAAAACGGGAAAACATCTGGATGAGAGTTGAAATCGTGAGAGGTTTTTTTCATCTAAAAATCATGGGAGTTTGCTCTGTTTCTTTGTTCTCTGACCCTATTACATTGGCCGGGTTTATAAAGTGTTAGAAAACTGTCACCCTATTACAGTGATTCCCAACCTCGGTCCTCAAGGCACACTAACAGTCCTGGTTTTAATAATATCCATGCTTAAGCACAGATGGTTAAATCAAAATAACTAAGCTACTAATTAAGGGAATTAGCGTCCGGCGGTTAGAATCAGCGGCTGCCCGACATGGGTGAAAATCCCGATCGTCCCCAGGTAAGTATTCTCTAACCTAACCTCCCCAACCTAACCCTCCCTTAGGGGTGCCTAACCCTAACCTTCCCCCCAGTGCCTAAACCTATCCCCCCTACCCCGCCGCCTAAACCTAAGTCCCCCGGGGGGTGCTTAACCCTAACCCTCCCTCCCCCTAGCCTAACCCTAACCTCCCCCCGGGGGTGCCTAGCCCTCCCTTCCCCTAGCCTAACCCTAAAATCCTGGGAGCCCTAAACCTAACCCTCCCTCCCCGCGGCTATCCGCGCTCGGGGCCCGGCATCACTTCGATCGGGAAGCCGGGCGCCAGTCTCCCAGCGCCAGTAAAATGACAGGTGTCTAGATATAGACGCCTGTCATTTAACCCTCACCGGGATAAAGCAGTCGGGAAACCAGCCGTCAGGATTACGTCCGCCGGCTTCCCGACTTCATACCTAACTAAGTCACCTGTGCTCAACTATGACTATCCTTAAAACCTGGACTGTTAGTGTGCCTTGAGGACCGTGGTTGGGAACCCCTGCCCTATTACATTTGGCCCTTGGTGTTTTTCTATTTATATTTACTTTTTAAAGAGGAACTGTCACTTGGAGATAATGGCTGCGCTGCTGAATCTGACCCACTTTTATATTTTACTGTAAAATACACATTTACATCATACTATTACTATTTCCTCCCCGGGAGAAGCCCAGGGAGGAGAAGTGGATGGGGGGCGGGGCATGACATTTTGCATCATTAAGCCACACCCCTCATGATAAATTGCGGCGAATAGCGCATATATATATATATATATATATATAGAGGCGGGACCAAATTACACAATTCTTGTAGAGTCGCGGCATTAGGCCCCGCCCCCTACTCGGGGACCCGCGATCTCCATGAAAACTCTCCCCATTTTGCATGCTCCACTAGGAGTGGGCAGAAATGCGGGAGAAATGCCTACTCTACCGGGGGTTTGGGTGGGGGGTTACCCGAAGAATCAGGAGCCTACCGCGACTTCAGGGAGAGTACGCATGTATGACTTATGTATGTATACAGGGGCAAACGCAGGATTTCTGCAGGGAGGTTTACAAATGCTTGTTTTTAAAGCAAGTGTGGCCAGTCCATGAAGAGGGTATAATAAGCACTTATCCCGCTATAATATACGTCATACTAAGGTATGTAGTAATTGTGACATACTGTATACAGGACCAGTGATCACCATTTGCCATTATGGGCCAAATGTAATAGGGTGAGAGTGTAGAATTGTGAACGTTTAGCAGTAACATTATTACATTGGTCGAGTTGTATCTGCAAAATGGGAAAACATCTGGATGAGAGTTTAAATCGTGAGAGGTTTTTTGAGTCTGAAAACACGAGAGTTTGTATGTTCTCAGACTCTATTACATTGGCCGAGTTTATAACGTGTGAGAAAACTCTCACCTTATTCCATTTGGCCCTAGATGCGTCAGTAAGGCCGTCCTGCCTGCGCTGAATGTTTTTATTTCAGATGTTGGCTCCATTCCAGAGCATTTGGGCAAAATTGGGAATCTGGTGGGAGGGGGCAGAAAAAGAACCTACAGTAGCGCTGCCCTGGACGTACAGTAGATGTACAGATCGGTCTTCTTATGATAGTGTATATTATACAGTATTAATAATTGACCCTATAAATGGTCTATATCAGCGCACCCATAACAATGCATGTTTTCCAGATCTCCTAGTTGATGCACAACTATAGGTCTGATTCAGTACGGATCGCAAATGTGATCGCGGATGCGATTCTGCACGCAGTCTCACTGTGAAGGTATGCTAATTCTCTGCGATCGCACAACATAAGGACACCCACATTACCTTACACACATCCGTAATACTTAGCAAGACTGTGAAACCATCGGTAACATGGAGTAACATCGTAGCCTCACGCACACTTGCACAAGCTCTGACCTTACTCAGAAATTGCTAACTTTCCGGTACGCAGCGAGAGCTCAGGCTGTGTATGGCCATCGCAGTGACTAATTTAGGCACGCCCCAGCAACGGCGTTCAAACGCCCTGACACACCTACGTTTTGCTGACCACCCGTCTCCTCCCCCAAAAGGTACTTCCTGTCAATCACTCTATGATGGGTCTGCATAGTCACTGCGATTGCAGTCCCGATTGCAATGGCTGGTTTGCGCATGTGTATAGCGATGCATCCACATGCATAGAATGCAACAAACAGCCGTCTGCCTGCGTAATCGCAATTTTGAGATCCTTGCTGAATTAGGCCCTATATTCATTACTGGCTGACACATTTTAAAAGATCAACAGGTGGTGATAATTATTTCATTTGTGACTCTGAGAGGATCTTAAAAACATGCAGTTAGTATTATATGCTATTTCTATTGTTGTCATCATGGCAACCGGAAACCCCCCTGCAGTTGCCTATGGCATATTCTTCTAAGAATTGCATAAATGTACACACATGTGCAGATCTGGTTTTAGATCTGGATGAACAGTGGCTGGAGTTCCGTGTGATCCGCCTGAAGCCTGTTTCAGATGGATCTCTTACTACCTAGCGTGGGCGTGTTGCACGTGGTGATACTAATGATGACGGTTGTGCAGACTGGCATGAATATGGCTTCCCGCTTGCAGACACACAGATTCTCATTAAAATAAAAAAAATCATAGATGGCAGCAATAACTCAAAAGTCATTTCAGAGCAATCAAGTGATTAAATTGTTTTGGGATCAAAGGTAGAAGAATATTGATCATTGCTGGTCTACAGGCCTCAGTTATTCCTACCTGATCTTCCAATAGCTATTGACAGGTAATGAGTGGTCATCCCAATATCTGATCTGTCATAAGTCAAACATTCTAATTCAGAGGGGAAAGGGGGTCTGAAATTAAATGCATCCTCCCTCTTACGGGGTTTGGCCACAAAAATAAAATGACTTTACCCCACAGGAGTCCAAACAAACATGGCTCTGCGAGAAGGTCTCACTGGCACAGGCAAAGCATTTATTTCTCCCTAATATACATTGGAGTATATTTCTGGCTACTAATCTTTGAAAATAATACATTCAATTCAGCCCATTGGAAAAGTCCAATTTCTAAGCGAAAGACTGAATTACCTGAGCTATTTGCTTAATGTTTGGATTGTCCAAAATCTTGCTTGCTCATCAGTGTACCTTTCCAAAAATTCACATGACCCAGTTGACCCAACATATAAAAGAGGAGACATGGGAATGACCTCAGTCACTTATCACCATGTGGGGCACGGTGCTCGCCCTGACTGTTACCTTGGCTGTAGCCGGTAAGCTTAAAATCATTTTATTTGAAACATAAATGTATAATGTAAAAATAATATACAACAGAATTACGTAACATAACAACATAATCTTAGAAGCGGAAACACAATCATTTTATATTCAATTTGTTTGTTATTTCTAGGAAATCATCATCATCATCATCAGTATGGTAAGTACTGTACAGTAAGTCACACTTTATTCTATTCTCTTATCAATTATAAAGTTTTGATTTTGCACCTGTTGATACAGAATATACAACAACTTCTCATTCATGCATTTTTTTGTGTTTAATTACGTTGGAAACATTGTTGCAGAAACATTTATCCCAATGAATACATAACAGAAACTGTATTTCCACTTCTGTTACTGTACAGAGAGGTCATTTGGATGTTTTTTTTATTTTGAGTTAATAATTCAAACCAGAAACACCTATATACAGATGTGTTCTCAAGCACCTAGGGGTATATTTACTAAAGTGCAGGTTTTTAGAAGTGGAGATTTTGCCCATAGCAACCAATCAGGTTCTAGCTATTATCTTCTAGAAGGTGCCAGAGAAGTGTAAATTAGAATCTGATTGGTTGCTATGGGCCAAAGGAGGAGGGTGCCGCACAGAACCTCATATTGTCAAACAAATTAGTGCTAACCTACCATATTGTATCTCAATACTTATACTGTAACATAGCATGTTGTTGGTGGTGTTCCCAAAGCCCAAAATATATCATACACAGTACAGAAAAAAGAAGAAACAAAAAGGGCTTGTTGTTGGGGAACTCTTACGTCAAAATGTATATAAAATGTAACCTTTAATGAAAATTATTATAATTATTCAAATCTCCTCGCTAAACCGAAATATATGGATGTGGCGAAATATTCAAAGTTGTTCCGGGTGATTAATCTCCTAAATAATTATGATGAAATTCTAATTATCATGTTCATACCATATGACAGTTATGCATGAAGATGATACCCATAGTGACCCTGAGGTTAACAGACTCTTGAATGTTACCATATAACCGCTAAGCTGTGTGATCACTCTATCCCAATCCACCTCTTAGGTGCCCAACCTACAGCACCAGGTATTCCCAGGTGGTCACCCATCCAAGTACTGACCAGGCCCAATGCTGTATGGCTTCCTAGATCAGAGGAGATTGGGCACATCCAGTAAGGTGGCTGTAGGTATTTTATTAGTTCGAGTCTGGATGCCCCAGTATATACACACAGTAAAGTGTTTGAAGGACTATCTCAAAAGAGGAGTCCACTTTATTTACATAAATAATGCAGAATTCAATAAAAGTATTGCATGAGCAGACTTTAATTGTATCACAGGTAAATCATAATTTGGTCGAGATATCACATACGTATTGTCTGGCATTTGTGCAGTTCCTATTTACATGTTGCAAACTCTGTATGATGCAGCAAAAAGTACCTCATAGGGTGTAAATGATAATAGATCCGCTAATGTATATCTGTCCGTATCACACTGGACTAAATCATACATGAATATATGTTGCTGTGTTATGTGGATATCACAATAAAAACTGAATATCACCACCCACACGTCCACTCTGTAGTTATGTTTCCCCTGTGTGCCTGGACCTGCAAGGACCATGAGGACAGAGATTGTTGGGACAATAATATTTACTTTATATGGAGATTAAGCTTTACATAGCTCTCGTTTAAGGCTGGTATATTTACAGCCCGCAGTGCAATGAGCATGTTCAGAATTACATCGGTGGTCCCAGTGGAGTTCCCACCTAGTACAGCAAATGATCTCAGAACAGTTACGTCCGCTGTGAGGTAGAAATCAGGGCAAGAAAGCAAGTAATATTTACTTCTCAGCTTGCTTCAAAGGTAACTTAAATCCCATTATTACTAATGGAAACTCTATATCAGTTAATCTGGGAATGATCACATTATTGTGACCTAAAACATGGACACAGGTGTCACATAGGAAACAATCTCATATGTACATATGCATGAATCACAACATGATATTAATAATGCATATCAGTACATGACCAAATATAATCTCTCAAAGAGCAGATTTACATATAGCATATATAGAACATGGGACATTAGACCCTCCCCGCGATATATCCATTTCCAGGAATCATCACTGGAAGGAGAAATTGAAAGTCCCTATTGATCCAACAGAAAATCAGGGTAAAAGAGAAACAGCAACAGATAAGGTAATGTATCCACAGGTTACCTCCACATAACTGCCAGACAGCTGTAAAAAGAAAAAGTCAGGCTGCAAATACACCATGACGCTGTACTAGCACAAAGTATCTCCCACCCAGATTGTGGCGCTCAGAAGCTGCACTGACACGGCAGTCAGGCACCTGGTATATATACGTATCAGGGTCACAGTACTGGAGTCCGGTCTGTGCACTGACCAGACCTCTGTCAGTGGACGCGCGTTTCGCCTAGTGGACGGCTTGTTCACCACTGGAAGAGACCTAAGGGAAGGCTGGCAGAGACATTAAGGGAGGGTCAGGCTGGCAGAGACATTAAGGGGGCGTCAGGCTTGTAGAGACTTAAGAGGGGCTGGCTGGCAGAGATATAAGGGGAGGCTGGCTGGCAGAGACATAACAAAGGCTGGCTGGCATAGATATAAGGGGAGGCTGGCTGGCAGAGACATAACAGGGGCTGGCTGGCAGAGATATAAGGGGAGACTGGCTGACAGAGATACAAGGGGGGGCAGGCTGGCAGAGATATAAGGGGGGACTGGCTGGCAGACACATTAGGGGAGGCTGGCAGAGACATAAGGGGAGGCTGGCTGGCAGAGACATAACAGGGGCTGGCTGGCAGAGATATAAGGGGAGACTGGCTGACAGAGATACAAGGGGGGGGCAGGCTGGCAGAGAAATAAGGGGGGACTGGCTGGCAGACACATTAGGGGAGGCTGGCAGAGACATAAGGGGAGGCTGGCTGGCAGAGACATTAGGGGAGGCTGGCAGATACATAAGGGGAGGCTGGCTGGCAGAGACATTAGGGGAGGCTGGCAGAGACATAAGGGGAGGCTGGCTGGCAGAGACATAATGGAGGCTGGCTGGCAGAGACATAAGGGGAGGCAGGCTGGCAGAGACATAAGAGAAGGCTGGCTGGCAGAGACAAAAGGGGAGGCTGGCTGGCAGAGACATAATGGAGGCTGGCTGGCAGAGACATAAGGGGAGGCTGGCTGGCAGAGACATAATGGAGGCTGGCTGGCAGAGACATAAGGGGAGGCTGGCTGGCAGAGACATAATGGAGGCTTGCTGGCAGAGACATAATGGAGGCTGGCTTGCAGAGAAATTAGGGGAGGCTGTCAGAGACATAAAAGGAGACAGGCTGGCAGAGATATAAGGGAAGGCTGGCTGGCAGAGACATAAGGGGTGGCAGGCTGGCAGAGACATAAAGGGAGACTGGCTGGCAGAGACATAAGGGGAGGCTGGCTGGCAGAGACATAAGGGGAAGCTGGCTAGCAGAGACATAAGGAGCCTGGCTGGCAGACATGTAAGAGAGGCTGGCTGGCAGAGACATAAGGGGAGGCTGGCTGGCAGAGACATACGGGGAGGCTGGCGGACAGAGACATAAGGGGAGGCTGGCTGGCAGAGACATAAGGAGCAGCAGGCTGGCAGACATGTAAGAGAGGCTGGCTGGCAGAGACATAAGGGGAGGCTGGCTGGCAGAGACATAATGGAGGCTGGCTGGCAGACATAAGGTGGCTGGATGGCAGAGACATAAGGGAAGACTGGCTGGCAGAGACATAATGGGAGGCTGGCTGGCAGAGACATAAGGGGAGGCTGGCAGAGACATAAAGGGAGGCTGGCTGGCAGAGACATAAGGGGAGACTGGCTGGCAGAGACATAATGGAGGCTGGCTGGCAGAGACATAAGGGGAGGCAGGCTGGCAGAGACATAAGAGAAGGCTGGCTGGCAGAGACAAAAGGGGAGGCTGGCTGGCAGAGACATAATGGAGGCTGGCTGGCAGAGACATAAGGGTAGGCTGGCTGGCAGAGACATAATGGAGGCTGGCTGGCAGAGACATAAGAGAAGGCTGGCTGGCAGAGACAAAAGGGGAGGCTGGCTGGCAGAGACATAATGGAGGCTGGCTGGCAGAGACATAAGGGGAGGCTGGATGGCAGAGACATAATGGAGGCTGGCTGGCAGAGACATAAGGGGAGGCAGGCTGGCAGAGACATAAGAGAAGGCTGGCTGGCAGAGACAAAAGGGGAGGCTGGCTGGCAGAGACATAATGGAGGCTGGCTGGCAGAGACATAAGGGGAGGCTGGCTGGCAGAGACATAATGGAGGCTGGCTGGTAGAGACATAAGGGGAGGCTGGCTGGCAGAGACATAATGGAGGCTTGCTGGCAGAGACATAATGGAGGCTGGCTTGCAGAGAAATTAGGGGAGGCTGTCAGAGACATAAAAGGAGACAGGCTGGTAGAGATATAAGGGAAGGCTGGCTAGCAGAGACATAAGGGGTGGCAGGCTGGCAGAGACATAATGGAGGCTGGCTGGCAGGGACATTAGGGGAGGCTGGCAGAGACATAAAGGGAGACTGGCTTTCAGAGACATAAGGGGAGGCTGGCTGGCAGAGACATAATGGGAGGCTGGCTGGCAGGGACATTAGGGGAGGCTGGCAGAGACTTAAGAGGGGCTGGCTGGCAGAGATATTAGGGGAGGCTGGCTGGCAGAGACATAACAAGGGCTGGCTGGCATAGATATAAGGGGAGGCTGGCTGGCAGAGACATAACAGGGGCTGGCTGGCAGAGATATAAGGGGAGAGACATAAGGGGAGGCTGGCTAGCAGAGACAAAAGGGGAGACTGGCTGGCAGACACATTAGGGGAGGCTGGCAGAGACATAAGGGGAGGCTGGCTGGCAGAGACATTAGGGGAGGCTGGCAGATACATAAGGGGAGGCTGGCTGGCAGAGACTTTAGGGGAGGCTGGCAGAGTCATAAGGGGAGGCTGGCTGGCAGAGACATAATGGAGGCTGGCTGGCAGAGACATAAGGGGAGGCAGGCTGGCAGAGACATAAGAGAAGTCTGGCTGGCAGAGACAAAAGGGGAGGCTGGCTGGCAGAGACATAATGGAGGCTGGCTGGCATAGACATAAGGGGAGGCTGGCTGGCAGAGACATAATGGAGGATGGCTGGCAGAGACATAAGGGGAGGCTGGCTGGCAGAGACATAATGGAGGGTTGCTGGCAGAGACATAATGGAGGCTGGCTTGCAGAGAAATTAGGGGAGGCTGGCTGTCAGAGACTTAACGGGAGGCTGGCTGGCAGGGACATTAGGGGAGGCTGTCAGAGACATAAAAGGAGACAGGCTGGCAGAGATATAAGGGAAGGCTGGCTGGCAGAGATATAAGGGGAGGCAGGCTGGCAGAGACATAAAGGGAGACTGGCTGGCAGAGACATAAGGGGAGGCTGGCTGGCAGAGACATAACGGGAGGCTGGCTGGAAGAGACATAAGGGAAGGCTGGCTAGCAGAGACATAATGGGAGGCTGGCTGGCAGAGACATAATGGGAGGCTGGCTGGCAGAGACATAATGGGAGGCTGGCTGCCAGGGACATTAGGGGAGGCTGGCATAGACATAAAGGGAGACTGGCTGGCAGAGACATAACAGGAGGCTGGCTGGAAGAGACATAAGGGAAGGCTGGCTAGCAGAGACATAATGGGAGGCTGGCTGGCAGAGACATTAGGGGAGGCTGGCAGAGACATAAAGGGAGACTGGCTGGCAGAGACATAAGGGGAGGCTGGCTAGCAGAGACATAAGGGGAGGCTGGCGGGCAGAGACATAAGGGGAGGCTGGCTGGCAGAGACATAATGGAGCCTGGCTGGCAGACATATAAGAGAGGCTGGCTATTAGAGACATAAGGGGAGACTGGCTGGCAGAGACATACGGGGAGGCTGGCGGGCAGAGACATAAGGGGAGGCTGGCTGGCAGAGACATAAGGAGCAGCAGGCTGGCAGACATGTAAGAGAGGCTGGCTGGCAGAGACATAAGGGGAGGCTGGCTGGCAGAGACATAATGGAGGCTGGCTGGCAGACATAAGGTGGCTGGATGGCAGAGACATAAGGGAAGACTGGCTGGCAGAGACATAATGGGAGGCTGGCTGGCAGAGACATAATGGAGGCTGGCTGGCATAGACATAAGGGGAGGCTGGCAGAGACATAAAGGGAGGCTGGCTGGCAGAGACATAAGGGGAGACTGGCTGGCAGAGACATAAGGGGAGGCTGGCTGGCAGAGACATAAATGGAGGCTGGCTGGCAGAGATATAAGGGGAGCCTTGCTGGCAGATACATAAGGGGAGGCTGGCTGGCAGAGACATAAGGGGAGGCTGGCTGGCAGAGACATAACGGGAGGCTGGCTGGCAGAGACATAAGGGGAGGCTGGCTGGCAGAGACATAATGGGAGGCTGGCTGCCAGGGACATTAGGGGAGGCTGGCATAGACATAAAGGGAGACTGGCTGGCAGAGACATAAGGGGAGGCTGGCTGGCAGAGACATAAGGGGAGGCTGGCTGGCAGAGACAAAATGGAGACTGGCTGGCAGAGACATAGGGGAAGGCTGGCAGAGACATAAGGGGAGGCTGGCTGGCAGAGACATAAGGAGAGGCTCGGCCCATGACTGCACCACGATGACACAAGACATTAGACTGTGATTCACGGGTCGGTGGGGGCACATTACGGGCATTTAAAGTTTCGAAATTCGCTTCAAAGACTCTTGCTCTTTGCAATATGACCTCGTTTTTACAGGAGCCCAGAGGGTGTCGGTGTTTGGAAGCATATTTACCAGAGTTTTCAATTCTGGGCCAAGTGTGGGTTGTGAAACCCCACTGCTCTATGCCATGATTTGTTAGGCAATTGTGCGGGTTACAGAGGGTGACCTCCTCACCCGGGACTCTGGAGGAACTCACCAAAATTATATTACACAGATCCACTGAACCAGAAAGAAAAGATATACAAATCATATTATATGTATATTGCTGGCCGAAACGCTTTGGCAGATCTTGGAAGAAGCTGTTATCATCCCAGCTGGTCACCAGTACATTGCTAAGTGGGCCAAGGAAATGTGAACAATTGTCTTTCCCACCTAATTGTCACCCTATTTATCACCCATTGGAAACCTCTGTGTAAATGACCAATGTGTCTTTAGAGTTCCATGATTTTCTGCTGGGATTATTGCATTAGTGGTAAAATTGTAAAACTGCTTAAAAAGCGAATAAAGTCACCATTTGACAGTAACATACATGAAGGGCTGTGTGTGTATCATTGGGCTTAATAAAATCAATGAAATAACCGCAGCATTTATACTTAACAGATATCTTCATCCGATGTTTCTGTGGAGTGAGCGAAGCTTCTCTCACGGAGCTGTCAGTGTGTTTGGTGAAAGACTTGCAGGGCTCAGTTAACTTTGCGGCGCTTTTCAAAGCCATCACGTTTCCGGTTGCTGGATTTAAAGGGTTGATTACAGTATATTCAATAAAAAACATGCTCTTTTTTTTGTGTTGAGCATAATTGCCCTTTTAAATCCAGCGGCCGCCATTGCCGAAGACATGGCGGCTTTGAAAAGCGTTGCACTGTAAATTTACCACCTTTAAAATGACAGGAGCTGATTGTTTGGTACTTTATATCTCTCTACTCGCACGCATTGAGTACTCAGGCTGCGTATGCCATCGCAGTGGCTAATTTATGCACGCCCATGCAATGGCGTTCAATTGTACAGACATGCCTGCGTTTCCCCAACCACTCCCACGTCACCACCCCCAAAGCTGATCTTCCGTCACTCACTCTGCGATAGCTTTCTTTCTGCGTGAGTGATCACAGAGCGATCGCAATACTAACTCACGCAGTTGCGATCCGTGACGAATCAGGCCCGCTGTCAGTAAAAAAGTTTTTTCGAAAGTAGAAAAATATAAGAAAACAACATTTAAATATTTAAAACTATTGTCCATAGAAAAAAAAAATACTTTATTCAAGGAATAACTCATTTTCTGAATTGCTTTCATATTACTGTGATCCTGAGACAGCGATGACACAACAAGGTTTCCCGCAGTACCCATGATGCTTTGGGCAAAGTTCTATTCCCATAGACACCTGTTTTAGTTGGCCATACGGTTGTTTGCCCTTAACTAAATATTTCCCTCAGTTTTTCTGTCATCCTGAGGAGAGGCTGTTTTCTGTCTCTATTGCAGAAAGGAGGTAATACAATATTTTACCAGAACTGAGGGCCTGATTCAGAGCCGGACGCAATTAGCGCTCGCTCGTCCAGAAAATAGGGGTGGCTATTCAAATCAACCGTTCGCTCTTTGCGGTCTGTTCACGCCTCTAGGTCTGAACGAGCGAACCAAACTTGATGTCGTTTTTTGAAAAAATACGCCCCCTGGCCGCTCGCATCCTACGTCATGTCCGCTATTTATTAGATTAATCGAGTACATCGACCAGCGTATGAACTGCTCGCTATTCTTGGGGTTGGTTTTTCCTACCACAATTTTGCGAGCAGTTCTGACTCTAAAATAACCCAGTGACGTGGTCAATGACGCTGCTGTATTAATTATGCACACCCATAAAACGCTCGTTTTGACCTTTAAGCACGCCTGCGTACGGATCTCCACTCCCCGTTTTCAAGCATCTTCCCCTGTTACCACCCACATACGCCTCATTCTGTCACTCAAAATATCAGGCATTCGCTATTTTGCGAGCATATGAATTTCGACCGCACTGACTGGTTCGCGCTCCGTACGCATGCGCAGTTGGGCAAACATCGCTCGTAGCGAACGAGCAGCTCTGAATCAGGCCCTGAGGTTGAATGTCTAGCTATGTCTATGAGCTTTGCGCTTTATACTGTATACTGTATATATCTACATTTAAAGTTTTTTTTTTGTTTAGTAGTATCATATAGCATTATAGAAAAAAATAATATAATATAATAATAATTTTTTGGACAAGTCATGTGACTAAAAATCCTTTGCTTTTAATTTCAATTATTATATCATTTTACTATAAGCAAACATTTTGTACATTGGAAATATCAATACATCTTATGGTGCATACACACGGTCAGATATTTCCTCAGATCTGAACGATAACGATTTAATAAATCGTTCATATCTGAAGGAAAATCTGACATATCTGACATGTCTGAACGATGAACGATGCGCGTTTCCGATGGTCAGATAACGATATCTGACATCTGATGTGTTTCCAGTCAGATTTGGACGATTCCATTCATTTTAATGCAGTCAAAAATCGTTCATAGTTCAAATCGTTCAATCGTTCATCTGACACATCTGACAAATCTGACCGTGTGTATGCTCCATTAAGGTGCATACACACGTAACGATTTTTTGAACAATTTAACTATAACGACGTCGTTATCGTTCAATTGTTGAAAAAATCGATCAGTTTCTGAGCTATAACGATGAACGATTATCGTTCATGCGCGTTCCTGTTTGTAGTTTGTAGTTCATTCTGACTGACCAACTGAACGAGTTTCATTAAGGGAAGTTACAAAAATCGTTTGTAGTTCAAAAAATCGTTCTTTACACTTTAAAAAATCTGACAGATATTGGTGCATACACGCGGTCAGATTTGTCAGATGAACGATTTGAACGATTTTACCAAAGATTTGAACGATTTCAACGATTGAACGATTTTTGACTGCAGTAAAGTGAATGGAAACATCCAAGTCTGAGGGCCTGATTCAGACCCACTCGCGAGCGGCTGTCCACTCGCAAGTGGGTCGATGTTCTGCACTGAGCATGCGCACGACGGAGGGAGCTCCATCGTGCGCATGCGCCAGACGCGACGAGCGAAGGACTTTCCTTCGCTCGTTGTGTCTGATCAAAGGGGGCGTGCTGTCGATGTTGATTGACAGCACGCCCCCTTTGGTGGGCGTGCCGGGGGCGTGCCTCCCTTACGGGGGCATTCCTAAGGGAACGCCTACCGTCAGAAGCCGGCCCACTGACATCACTAGTGATGTCAGTTGGAGTGATTTTGGCTCTGATAGAGCCAAAATCACTCCGGGCCTTGCGGTTGAAAACCTCAACCGCAGGCTCCGGCTCCCAGTTTCGATGGTCGCGATGGTCAAGACCATCGCGGCCATCAAACTGCACGCTCGTATAGGCTGTGGGTGGTGACCCACAGCTATATGAGCGTCCAGGAGGACGCTCCATAGTTATGGAGGACGGCCCTCATTCAGAGCGTGCGCTCTGCTCAGAGCGTACGGCTCTGAATGAGGGCCTGACTGCAAACACATCAGATGTCAGATATCGTTATCTGACCATCGGGAACGTGCATCGTTCATTGGGGGTCATTCAGACCCGCTCGTGAGCGGCAGTACGCTCGCAAGCGGGTCGATGTTCCCCCACTGCGCATGCGCACGATGGAGGGAGCTCCGTCATGCGCATGTGCGAGACCCGGCGAACGACGGGCTCTCCATCGCTCCGGGTCTCGCACCAAAAGGGACGTGCTGTCGATGTTGATTGACAGTACGCCCCCTTTGGTGGGTGTGCTGGGGGCGTGCCTGCCAGACAGAGGCGTTCCCATGGGAACGCCTTCCGTCTGGGGCCGGCCCCACTGACATCACTAGTGATGTTAGTGAGAGTGATTTTGGCTCTGATAGAGCCAAAATCACTCCAGGGCTTGCGGCAGCGAGACCCTACCGCCGAGTCTCCGTTGCAAGCCTGATGGTCGCGATGGTCAAGACCATCGCGACCATCATCATGGACGCTCGCTATAGCTGTGGGTGGTAACCCACAGCTATGCGAGCGTCCATGAGGACGCTCCAAAAAAAGGTAGGAGGGCCCTGATTCAGAGTCAGGCCCATTGTTCAGGCATCTCAGATATGAACGATTGAACGATTTTTTAAATCGTTATCGTTCAGATCTGAAGAAAAATCTGACCGTGTGTATGCACTTTAATCTGACAGAAAATAGTTCATAAAATCGTTCAGGAAATCGTTGGTAACAAAATTGTTACGTGTGTATGCAGCTTTTAAAGTTCAAAAATAGTTGTGCTTGATTATAAAACATCTTTAAAGTGAACTTCTCCTAGACAGCAATTTTGTTTGCTCAACCAATATGTATCAATTAACTAGGAGCTAGTGCCAAAACTGAGGCACTATGTGCCTCATGCCTCACTGGTCTCTAAACATCCTGCTGAATAGATAGGCCACAAAATGTGTGAGCAGGTGACGGTTACACAGTGAAATGAATGAAAAGCCAGGAAAACACTGCATTAAATTATTTATTTTTTCCCCTCCAGATTTGGAGTTTTCTAGCAGTAAGAAGTTCTGCTACGACTATGAGGGCCTGGTCCTGAGTGGTCTGCCGGAAGATGGATTCGCAAAGTCTGGCATTCGAATACGGTGCAGGGTGGAGATCAGTGCGGCTGCTCCCAGGCTCTATTACCTCAAGGTAAGAAGATGGAAACACAAGTTTCTCATTTCATCATTAAATTGCGCAAGAAGAGAAAACTCTCATTTTCTGCTTTGCTTGCATGGACAGGATGCAATTACATCTATTATTTTAGGAAGTGCCCTTGATGCAATTTCTAACATATGCCAGATAGTTATCAACCAGTCATGGGCTTAACGGATTTGTTCTGCTTTCTGCTCGGCAACACATAGGAAAATAATTTGAACTGAACAACAAACCTTTATTGGATCAATGCAATTGCTGAGAAACTGAACACCAGGCTATTATTCAATCATCAATTATTCAATCATCCGCTGTCATAGCTTCAGACTGTAATTGCAATGCTGAATTGCCAAATTACGCACATACAGTGTACGTGTGCACGTGTCTACGCTCTCTCTCTCTCTCGCTCTCATATGATCTATGGATGGCTTGCAGTGCACTCTCTTTGTTGAGGGGACATTGTGGCACTCAGCTCCCTCTGTAATACCCCTTTTCCACCTAAATTCCGGGTCTGACCCGGAGTTGGAACAAAGGCCCTCATTCAGAGCCGGACGCTCTGAGCAGAGCGCTCGCTCTGAATGAGGGCCTTCCTCCATAAAAATGGAGCGTCCTCCTGGACGCTCGTATAGCTGTGGGTCACCACCCACAGCCTATACGAGCGTGCAGGTTGATGGTCGCGATGGTCTTGACCATCGCGACCATCGCCACTGCGAGCCGGAGCCTGCGGTTGAGTTTCTCAACCGCAAGGCCCGGAGTGATTTTTGCTCTATCAGAGCCAAAATCACTCCGGGCCGGCTTCTGATGGTAGGCGTTCCCTTGGGAACGCCCCCGTCTGGGAGGCACGCCCCCGGCACGCCCACCAAAGGGGGCGTGCTGTCAATCAACATCGACAGCACGCCCCCTTTGATCAGACACAACGAGCGAAGTAAAGTCCTTCGCTCGTCGCGTCTCGCGCATGCGCACGACGGAGCTCCCTCCGTCGTGCGCATGCTCAGTGCACACCATCGACCCACTTGCAAGCGGACAGCCGCTCGCGAGTGGGTCTGAACAAGGCCCAAAGTTCCTATCCGGATCAGACCCGGAATATTGCCGGTGCTGACTCGGGATATTCCCGAGTCAGCGCCGCTCACACCGCAGCCGGGTCTGCATAGACCCGGCTTTTGCGGAGTGAAAGTGGACGCTTGGAGATGACGTCATCTCCAAGCGCCACTGAAGCCGGACCAATCGGCCGGCTAGCAGCGCTCCAGGCTACGCCCGTGTTAAACCCTGCTAGTTACCTGGGTTGGATTGCCGGGTCACTCGACCCGGCGATCCAACTCTCTCCCCTTTTACACCAGGGAGCTGCCCGGGTTAACCCTTCAAAAACCCGGATTTTAGTTCCGGTGTAAAAGGGGTATTAGGTTAGTTCCCTGTAGTTAGCTGCACACCAAGGGCGGTATACAATTCGCCGCGATAAAGCGAAAACTTATCGCCGGAGAAGTTTTCAACCTAATTGCCAGTTTTGGTGCGATATAATTGCGTGTTTTCGCAATGCGCGCTCCCGTTTTTCACCCTATCCATTTACAAACCACACGAAATGCATATGTGCGATAATTGCCCATGGCGAAACTAGCAAAAAGTACAGCACATTTTGGGGAAATCAGTCTGTACCCCATAAAAAGCCTAACTGACATAGGAAATCAATATAGAAGTGTATTACTAGGCCTAATAAAAGTATTTTTGGTTTTTAAATTGTGTGAAATGGCTGTTATATGTGTATTTGTATAAGTGTGGAAAAATGATAAAATAAAATATTTTTGGAGAAAATAATTACTGCAGTTAAATTGGGGGTACATTAAAATGGGTGCTAGTATATTTTTGTGTCTATAAAGTGCACTATAAAAAAAATTAAAAAATACACCTGCTGCATGCACCTGTAATCCTTAAAACACCTGTTACATCCATACAGCTCCCCAATATACCTGTCACATCCATACAGCCCCCCAATATACCTGTCACATCCATACAGCTCCCCAAAGTACCTGACCCAGTACTTTAAACACTTTTTCAACAGTTTTTACATTTTCACCCCAAAAATGCCGTCATTATTACGGGGACTTAAGTTAAATAATTTTTTTTTGCCTATTTATTCTTTAGGGGAGGTGTTCAAAGGGTTCTGAACCAAGGGTAGGATTCAGGTTGGATCGGCTGGCCGCGTTCGTTCGCACGCAGCCAGCCGATGTATGCATTATGTACACGTGTATAAGACGGCAGGATCGCAGTGAGCACGCAGAGTCCTCACACAGTGAATGACAGAAATTGACCGTTTGAGGGTGGTGACGGGGGTTGGTCAGAGAAACGCAGGCGTGCCTGGGCGTTTAAACTCCGTTACAGGGGCGTGTATAATTAAGCCCCTGCGATAGCATACACTGGCAGAAGTCTAGATGGCGAGAGGAAGTTTAGCAATTTGTGCGGTATGGTCAAGTCAACCACAACTGTGCGGATGGTTCCGATGTTACTCGATGTTACCGATGTTTTCGCTGACTTGCGGATGCGTGTCATGGGAAGTGGGCGGCTTGGTATAGAGCTGCGGTTGCCGTGCGATTGCATTCATTTGCGTATTTTCGCAGCGAGCGGGGTGCGTGCGAACGCAGCCTTGCGAACCAACCTGAATCAGCCCCCAAGTCCCTACATTTTTAGCCCAAAATAGGGACTTTGCACATTTTTTCACCTGCTCTGAGATGGTGAAAACTTTTTGCCGGTTTCTGTCAATGGAGTTTTCGAATGTGCGACCACTCCGGGAATTGGATAGTGCAATAGGCACTTATGTGTAAAAAGTTCGCACCTGCGAACGCTGTTCCCCAAAACTCAACTTGTCACTCCTAATTGAATCCCCCCCCCCCCCAAGCCTGATAATATCCACTGTGTGGCAGTATAAGTGTTTCAGGATAGCGTTCAGCGTTTAGGGGGAGGTTGAAGTGTTTTCCATAGCAACCAATTAGATTCCTGCTATCATTTATTTTGTACATTCTATACAATAAAATATATAATCTGATTGGTTGCTATAGGCTATTGTCCTCTTTATAAGGTTTTGGTAAATCTCCCCCTTCATTTGCGCACAATCAATAAGATCACAAAGCTTTATTGGTACGCCACACAACAGGGCAGAAGAATATCTTACACGATCAGGTGTGCTGAATGCCGACAGCTGTTCCCGTACTCGGCTTATCCATTAGACCAGTGGTTCTCAAACTCGGTCCTCAGGACCCCCCACAGGTCACGTTTTCCAGGTCACACAGCAGGTGCACAGGTGTATTCATTACTCACTGACACATTTTGAAAGATCCACAGGTGAAGCTAATTATTTCACTTGTGAGTGTGAGGCATGCTTGCTGACATTTGGCTCCCTCCTTCCGGGATGTCGGGTTTACAGGGCTGGGGGCGTGACGCGGCCAAAGGGGGCGTGGCCCGGCACATGACGCAGCATTGGGGGCGGAGCATGGGGGTGTGACAGCGCGATAGCGTCATCGTGGCTCCGCCCCCTCTTCACGATGCCGTGATTAATGGCATTGTGCAGCGGGGGAGGAGCCACGATGACGCGATTCAGTGCGAATCGCGTCACCGGCCCCCCTGCTGCCAGGGTTTGTACCTAAAGGCGCGGGGGGGTGCGGGCACATCGCCGGGGGCCGGGAGGATTGCCTGCCTTCCCGGGAGGTCGAGAGGCTCCCGACCAAAGCGGGAGGGTAGGCAAGTATGGTGTGAGGAGACCTGGAAAACAAGCACTGTGTGCGGTCCTGAGGACCGAGTTTGAGAACCTGTGTATTAGACAACCTACTCTACCTCCTGGGGCTCATGAGGCACTGAGCAACCCGGATTACATTAACGCATTTCTATGTTTTGTTTGTTTAACAAAAACGAGGGCGGCCGTGCAGTATATTGTCAGTAAGATCCCATAGGGGTCTTCTGGCTGTTTGGCACCTGTATGTACATTATAAAGAACAGAACTTTTATATGAGTACGTCATCATTCGCTAATATTTTTACAAAAATATATTTCAACAAAAACAAATTTATAGGTAAATACATTGTGTAAAGTACATAACAATCCCAGACCCTCCAACATGACCCGTTCCATTAGGTACAAAATGCTCTGCTCCTGGACTTCCCTTTAAATGTATGATTGCAGACACCTGTGCTGAAACACCTGTCTCATCTATTACCTAGTTCAACACAGGTGACTGCAATCATACACTAGGTGGAAAGTCCGGGAGCAGAGCGTTTTGTACCTCATGGAACGGGTCATGTTGGAGGGTAGGAAATCCACGCCATTCACTTTACATGTTAAGCATGTTTACTAAACTGTGTTGGTTGGCCACAGCCGGCCGGAGGTTCACACGCAGTCCCCATGTTGTGAATTGAGAACATATGTGTTGTTAACGCCGTCATACAAAACAAAAACAGACCCACAACAGGTTCATTGTTTAATGGTCGCTACCAAGTTCAATGTAAAACATTTAAATAATACAAAGATAGACACTGAAAAGTTTTCTGATGGGCAAACCCCACGCAATGGAAATGTGCAATGTATTAATAAGGGGCCTATTCATTAAACATAAAACTTCTCTGGAGATAATTAGCTTTTGAACTCTCATGGAGTTCTAGCTAATTATAGGTGGAATTCATCATTCCACCTCTCCATAAGTATCTATTCCGGTATCTGTCATTTTTGCGATGACAGCTTTTCGGGAAATAGATACTTTTCCTGCCTACACTACCTTATCGCATCTGGAAACAGTGCTGCGCATGCGCTGTTACATCTGTAAAACCAGCGCATGCGCAGCACTGCCTACAGATGCGTTAAGTTTGTGTACCCCCCCTCCCCCCTCCGCTCACCTCCCCCCCCCCCCTGACTTACCTGTCCGCGCAGCAGCCTCCGCCTCCGTCCTGCTGGTCTGTCATGTGGTTTCCCAGCAGAGCACATGAGAGATTAGGGAAAAAAAAAACTTTTTTTTTTTTCTTCTAAACTTTCTTGTGCTCTGCTGGGGAGCACACATGACAGACCAGCCTCCGGAGCCTGAGGACGGAGCAGAGCGCCGGAGGGACTCGTCGGGGGACCTGCACACGCTGATACAGGTAAGTCGATTCTGCTATTCGCCACCTCACAGTGGCGAATAGTAACTGCATCAAATTCCGAAAATTGATAATTTTCGGAATTTGATGAATACCACAATTTCCACATCCCCATACTAATGTACTAATGTACTAATACTAATGTACTAATGTACTAATGTATGGGGAGTGTGGAAATTAACGCAGGGGAACTTAGCAAGGAGATATCTGTGATATCTCCTGTGCTAAGTGGCTACATGAATACCAAAATAACGTTATTTAAGGAAAATGTCCTTAAAAACGTTATTTTAGTGTTGATGAATAGGCCCCTATGACTGAATGATTTCAACTTTCTTGGCAGCCGGTTGTGATGGTAAAAACTCTCAGGGATGCTCCTTGTCCATAAAACACACTTATTCCGCTGTTCTCATGTTTGAGAGTCGCAGGTCTCTGCTTGTGCCCAGGGGTACGGCTTAACTTAGGGTGATGTCTATCAATATTTACTAAGTGGAAAAACATTTCCAGATTTCGTGAAAAGAAGTCCTTCTGTATTCTGGGAACTCATTTTTAAGGTTGGACCTGAATTTCTTCCAAGTATCCATTCATGTGTAATGATAAAGTACAGTAAAATCATGGACTTTATCATTCATAAAATTAGATCATAAGAATGTAAAGTCTTTTATTTTTTTCCAGATACGCAACATAAACCTGCAAGATTATAATGGTTATTGGCCAACAGATAAATTTACCACTTCACCTAAATTAACCAGATTACTGGAAAAACAGCTCGTCAAGCCGATAAAGTTTGAGTATCGACACGGTCAAGTGGGCGATTTGCACCTAGTGAGTGGATTGTCGGAGACTACAGTGAATATCCTGAGAGGTATTTTAAATATTCTTCAGCTCACCATAAAGAAGACTCACAATGCATATAGCTTGCAAGAGGTAAGTTACTTGCATACATAATAAATAATATATTTAGTTGCTCTTGTCTAATCCTTATTGAAGTTTCCCTCTTTGATCATCTAACTGTGGACCTGATTCAGACCCGCTCGCTAGGATGCGTTCGCTCGCTGCGCATAGAGAGCCCAGCAGAGTGAGTGACAGGAGAAGCCGTTTGTGGGTGGTGACAGGGGCTGGCCATTAATAACGGGGGAGTGGATGTGGGAACGCAGGCGTGCTTGAGCGTCTTAACGGCGTTTTAGAGGCGAGCATAATTTAGAGGGAGCGTCATTGTACACATCACCTGGCTGGTTTTTACACTAAAGTGATCGCAGTGCTTGCAGCAGGGTATGGTCAACCTCAAGCGCTGCGATCGCATCCGATTTTACCTGATGTACCGATGGTTGCATACACTTCCTGAAGATGACGTGCGCAAGTGGGCGTCTTAAGACAGGCCGGTGGGCGTCTGCATACACAATGCGATCGCACTCTAAGACATAGTGGGCATGTTAATGCCTTGCCGTGCAATCGCCCTGCCTACGCAATTTGCATATGATGGGTGCGAGGGAACGCATCTAGCGAGCGGGTCTGAATGAGCTCATGTGTTCTGTGGACCTCATTTACAATTAAGAGTTACAACTATAAATCTGTCCGCCCATTTTAAGTGTGCATCCATCATTAATTAATTGATTGTCGCTGAAATAAACATAAATAATATTTATTAACCATTGTCCGCTTAATAAAAATTGTACCATTTTTTTTTACTCTGTATTACTAAAGTACATTACCCTCAATAACAAATGTATTAAATATTTGTGCCCCCATAAATATTTGCTTTCAGTTTTGGTTTTGTAATGGAGTATTCATTAGTAAAGCCTTCATACTATACATATTATGAATGTGGCTCTGTATTGTGAGCCTGATTCAAACCCGCTCGCAAGCGCTTGAGCGCTCGCGAGCGGGTCGATGGTGTGCTCTGCGCACGCGCTGCAGCCGCACTGCACGTGCGAAAGCCCCGGAGCGAGAGATAAATTCTCTCGCTCCGTGGCTCACTAAGGGGCGGCTGTCGATGGTGATCGACAGCTCGCCTCGTTTTGTAGGCGTGGCAGGGGGGTGGCTTCACAAACGGAGACGTTCCCAAGCGAACGCCTGCCGTTTGTGGGCGGACCCACTGACATCACCAGTAATGTCAGTGGGATAGCTTCCAGCTCTATTAGAGACAGAAGCTCTCTGGGGCTTGCAGCCACGTGACCCTGCCATAAGGGTCTCGTCGCAAGCCCCGATGGGCGCTATGGTCTTGACCATCGCGGCCATCATCTTGGCTGCACGCAATAGCTGTGGGTGGTCACCCACAGCTATGCGAGCGGCCAGGAGGCCGCACAAAAAGAAAAGAAAACGCCGTGATTTGGAGCGAGCACTCTTTCAGAGCGTCCGTCTCTGAATCAGGCCCTGTGTTCTGCCTAGGCAGGTAGTAATCCAACCAGCCAGACCTAATGTCTAGCGTTATTTCCGGCGATTTGCGTCACATCAGATTTGAAATAATCGGGAAAATAATCAGATGATAAATTTCCTTTTGGACCCTCTTACTTTTTATAATAGAAGCTTAAGATTTGTATGCAATTATTATTATACATATATTAAAGATATTTATTAATTTAGTACCAAACAAACCTACGTTATACACTGTTAAAACATCTATGAATAGGAAGCAGATAGCTGATATTCACTTGTACTGTATGCTATAGGTAGACAACATCAGCACACGTAGGGATAGAGGCCCTCATTCAGAGCCGGACGCAATTAGCGCTCGCTCGTCCTGAAAATAGGGGTGGCTATTCAAATGAACCGTTCGCTGTTTGCGGTCTGTTCACGCCTCTAGGTCTGAACGAGCGAACGAAACTTGCGGTGGTTTTTTGGAAAAATACGCCCCCTGGCCGCTCGCATCCTACGTCATGTCTGCTATTTATTAGATTAATCGAGTACATCGAACAGGGTATGAACTGCTCGCTATTCTTGTGGTCGGTTTTTGCTACCACAATCTTGCGAGCAGTTCTGGCTATAAAATAACCCAGTGACATAGTTAATGACGCTGCTGTATTAATTATGCACACCCATAAAACGCCCGTTTTGACCTTTAAGCACGCTTGCGTTCTGATTTCCACTCCCCGTTTTCAAGCACCTTCCCCTGTTACCACCCACATACGCCTCATTCTGTCACTCAAATTAGCAGGCATTCGCTATTTTGCGAGCACATGAATTTCAACCGCACTGACTGGCTCGCGCATGCGTATAACGATCCGTACGCATGCGCAGTTGGGCAAACATCGCTCGTAGCGAACGAGCTGCCGCTTACGAGTGGCTCTGATTCAGGCCCAGAATCACTAAAACGTCTCAAGAGAAGAAAGTGCAAGCGTTGCCGATCAGATTGTAGCTATAATTTGCTAAATTATTTTTTTTTAGAAATGTTAGTAAATCTGGTGAAATATATAGTTCTGTAGGATTTGAGTCAGCTTAGGGACAGTTCTCTGCAGTAGGCGAATAGTAAAAATGCTGGACGGCGAAAAAAACATTTTTGTTATTGAGAGCGGCAGGGCGGGGTGATTTAATAAAATTGGGGTCCCACGTGCAGCCTACATGCGGACCCCTCCTCTGCCTGCCGGTGGAGTTGCAGAGTAGCTCTGGCACTGTGTTAGACTACTGTGCATGTGCAAGTCTTTGGAAAAATGGTGGCCACGCCATTTTCCTGGTGATTTCTGCAGCACCGTTCTCCGGTATCCAGAGAGGTTAGTATGATCTATGGGGGCAGGGTGTGGGCCCCTTTTCGACACCCTGCACCTATTAGATTCTGTAATGTAAATTAATATAAGACTTCTGCACAAACATAGTCAGGACGCAGAGATCAGCTATTGCACGTGTTACGGTTCATCCTTGAGAATCTGAGCAAGCAGCTTTCATCCACAGAACAAGAAAGTATCATCTGCAAGAACGGGGTCAGTGTAGGCTATTGGTACAAAGAGGCAACGACTGGTTCAGAAAAATATACAAAATAAAAAGGATAGATGTATTTATTATCTGGCAGTGTGGTATATACAGTATGTATTAAGGGCCTGATTCAGAGCTGGACCCTCTGAACGAGCGCCCGCTCTAAATCAGGGCGTTTTTGTTTTTTTTTTGGAGCGCCCTCCTGGACGCTCGCATAGCTGTGGGTTACCACCCACAGCTTATGCGAGCGTCCATGATGATGGTCGCGATGGTCAAGACCATCGCGACCATCGGGCTTGCGACGAGACCCTGCGGTAGGGTCTCCGTGACCGGAAGCCCTGGAGTGATTTTGGCTCTATCAGAGCCAAAATCACTCCCACTGACATCACTAGTGATGTCAGTGGGGCCGGACCCAGACGGTAGGCGTTCCCATGGAAACGCCTCTGTCTGGCAGCCACGCCTCCGGCACGCCCACCAAAGGGGGCGTGCTGTCACTCACCATTGACAGCACGCCCCCTTTGGTGTGAGACCCGGAGTTGTCGCTATCCGGGTCTCGCGCATGCGCACGACGGAGCTCCCTCCGTCGTGTGCATGCGCACTAGGGCACCATCGACCCGCTTGCGAGTGCTCAGCGCTCGCGAGCGGGTCTGAATCAGGCCCTAAGAGTATTGGTATTCCAAGGAGATAAGTCAAGGACATAATTTCATGTTAATAATAACTAGGTGTTATAGCAAACACGAGGCATAATGGTTAATTTAGTTACATTTGTGTGTTTTATTCTTTTGTAATAGGCTTGACAAAAGCGATAATAAAGGCGCCGAAAAGTCGCTTCATTAAGCTATGTGATTGAAGCGTATTTTTTCCGGAGTGTCGTATATATGGATCTATATATATGTGTGTGTATGTATATATATATATATACTGTATATATGTACAAGTCTAATACTAGCTGGTTTGCATGAACACCCTTGTTCTGTAAAAGCTCAAAATAGTATAAAGACAGACCTAAAAATCATCTGTAATCTGTCTTGTCTTAGGTATGGCCCTGCAAAATAGCGAGATAATAATGTACCACCCTATCGATGAGCCCTGTTTACATGTCAGGACTTGTGAAGCGAATATAAGTTGTATCAGATTATTAAATGTTATCGAGTGACAATTTTTAAAAGTTACATAAAGTCATTTGCTTGGGAAACAGTGATGTGCGTCTGGCGGCGGTGAAGGGGTTAATGACGTAAGACTTCCTGTGTGTATCTATTATGAGACATAGGAAACCCCCCCTCATCCCCCCTCCCTCATGTGTCCAATAAGATTCTCAGGATGTGAGCGATATGCAGAGAACAAGGCTAGGGGGTATATTTACTTAAGTGAGAGTTTTTAGAAGTGGAGATGTTGCCCATAGCAACCAGTCAGATTCTAGCTATTATCTTCTAGAAGGTGCTAGTTAAATGTTAAGTAGAATCTGCTAGTTAAGCCATGGTGGTCTTAGCCAGCAGCAGGTTATTAGAAGATAAAGATGTTTATCAACGCGTTTCGTCTTGCAGAAAAGGCTATTATGACCTTATCATACCCCCTGATGAAGTCACGATAGTGTTTTCTGCCAGACAAAACGCATTGAGGAACATCATACCATTGAATTGATCATGAGGTGGTGAACATTCCTTGGCAGTAGTTACAGAAAGTTTGACTTATTATTTCTGTAAAGACATGATGAAACCAGTAACACAGTGTTCCCTGAGTTGCTGTCACAGTTAAACTTGGAAATGAAAGTATTTACACTTAATAATTACATCTATAGCCCGTTGTATACAGTGTGTCTATGCTGTCAGAAGCACAAAACTGAAGTATTGAGTGAATGTTATGTTCTCTAACTGACAAAAGTAGGAAAAATACATTCAAAGTCCACAAGGACATCTCCTTTCTGATATATGTCATAGAAATAGGTAGAAAGTTTGAAAGATTATTTTAGAAGATGTAGAATTTCTTTGAACAGGCAGAAAACTTGCACAATAGCCAATTAGTATGGTAAGAACGTCCAGTCCTTACAAATTATAGATATATAGTGTTCAGGGGAACAGGAATGCAGACTTTAGTAATAAATATACAATAAATGCGTATGAGGTATTTAAAATGTTAACCCTGTTTATTGAAATCAGTCAGTGTGATGTTATACAGTATATGGTAGAGATTGTGACTCAGACCAAAGACCTTGATCTAACTCACAGAAAAGCTAACAGAAAACTTCTAATTTATTTAACCAAGTTTCTTAGTTCCATTGAAGGGAATAAATCATCAATAGATGATATTTTGGTTTTTGATTGAAATAAAAGTGTCAGTATACATATAATGATTGGAAAAGATTTAAAGTAGGGATGTGCAGGCTCGGATAGGTTCGAGTTTGCACGCCGAGTTCGGATTTTTCCCTCCAAAAAAACGGAACTCAGAAAGAGGCTAAACGTCATCTTGCATGGACAAACATCATCATTCCTGGACAAAAGTTATTTCCATAGCCCGATCAGTAACCCACCGACATGGAAACTATCTGCTCCTGATTCCGCTCATCAATAAAATTTACTTCCAGAAAATGCATTACAATGTGATCACCATTATTTTAGCAAATAAAATATAAATTAAAATCTCCTTTAATCAAAAATTATTGCCAACTTTAAATATTCCTCTGAGTCCTACTAACGCATATAACATTTGGCGAACAACAGGGACCATTCACAAATGAGCGAGAACATTGTTGCAAGTTTGGCGTAAACTAATTGATAGACAAAGATAGCAGCGTGTCTCTCTGGGAGAAAAGAAGCACTTTGTATAGAAAATATTTTACATTTGCCATATTTCAATATAAATCAAACGGCTCAGGTCAGGTGTCATTAACCCCTGCACTGCTACGGGCTTTCTCACTCCTGGGCTGAGCCAGTTTTTCCATCTTTGTGCTTATTTTTGTTTATGCACTACCCACACATATTAATTAACAGGCCCCCGACTGAGTTAAGCACTGCAAACGGCTGAATCCTGCAGAGAAACTTCAGTCATTTCTTCCTGTTTCATTTGTCAATCATTTGATCAGGGCCAGGCGCAGGCCTATATCCCAATGCTAGGCAATCTTTTGGGGCGGCAGAGCAGTGCAAAGGGCAAGCACTATATACTGTACTAAAAGCTTGTACACACTATTTTCCAGGACTGGGATGTTGCAGCAATAATGTTAAGCTCAGATCACAGTATCAGCAGCCTAACCACACCCCCTCCATGGCAAGGCCACCCCCCTTGTGCTGAGACACGCCCCAAAAATATCAGCAGTCTGACCACTCCCCTTGTGCTGAGACACGCCCCAAAAATATCAGCAGTCTAACCACGCCCCCTCCATGGCAAGGCCACTCCCCTTGTGTCGCTTCGCACACGTTCTGCCCCTGGAAATCCAGTGACCTTATATGGAACGCACTTTGCAGCAGCACACACACATTCTGACCAGCGCTCACTTCTCTTTGCCACAATTATTAAATTGCCACCACAGGGTCCTTATTCAGAAGTGGACACTAATGCAATCGCAGCCGCGATCCCAGCTGCAACTGCTGTGCGAACATATACGCCAACGCCTGCAGCCACCTGGAAATGTACTGAGACGCCCACCGGCAGCGTCGCAAATCCAAGCAGGTGCATACGAACACGCAGCAATGATCGCAGATCTTTCGATAACACTGGGGAACAGTCAATCTGTTGCCAGGGATTTAAGAGTCGATTTTGATTAATTTTGTGCTCCTGATCATGAATATGCCATGCTTATTTTTCAATCGGCTCTAGTTTTCGAGGTATGCATATGTCTTTAATATTTATCAAAAATGTAATTAAACAATGTTAAAAATAGTAAAAAAAAAATTTTTATTCTGATTAAATTTGATTTGTAAAATGTAATAAAAAGACACAGGATAATTACATACACAAGTGTTAGGAAGCTATGAGAACCGTTATTTTTAGGATTTTCTCTTGTTGCGGGCAATCCCTCTGCAGACTCCAACGTTGTAGTAACATCCGGCTCAGGACAGAGCTTTTCTTGAAGTCTGGATGCTAATTGCTCAGCTCCTTTTTCGATAAATTCAAGTCACGAATGAAATCGTTTAGTTCCTTTTGAGACATTTTTTGGAGTAGGGGAACTTCAAACTCACTTTCATGTGTGTTGTCACTTGCACTGGATGAAATTAACATTTCCTCATCATCACATTCAACTTCGCACAAAGAACTAAATGACGATACAGGTAAATCTTCGCTATGTGGTATCGGTTGTGTTGCAGAATTCATACTTGGGTAATTCCCATTTGCGTTTCTTAAATTGATTCATACCCTTCACATTTACAGCACAAAAATAGCAGTCACTCAAGTGATCTTTTGGCTCACACCACATCATAGGTATCCGAAATTAAGTCCTTTTCAATCACCTTTAGTCCAATTGCGGAGTGATTCTACGCAGGTTTTACACACTTTGTAAGGAACCCAAATCTTGTCTTGCTGGCTTATGTGACGTCCAAAATAAACCTGATACGCTTATGTTACAAATACAGTTATATTTTTTCAATCCTTTGCAACACTATATTATGTACACCGCCTCCAAGAAGAACTTATTTTTACGGTGAAAACGTTTTGTTTCACACATTCAGTGCTAACTCCCAACAAATGCCGAGGAGGTATTGAAAAAAACAAGCCCAACCGGCAGGAAACTGGTTGTGGTGGGACAGAGAGGGGGCCGACCATAGGAACAGGAGGAGTCCTAAATGCGTCACGCAGTCCTCTCTGTTGCTCCTCTCTGTATGCTGGGAGCAGGCGTGGCTGTGGTCTGAGGATGTCCCAGCAGGCTCAGCAGTGCGCTGCTCCTCTCTGTATGCTGGGACCAGGCGTGGCTGTGGTCTGAGGATGTCCCAGCAGGCTCAGCAGTGCGCTGCTCCTCTCTGTATGCTGGGAGGAGGCGTGGCTGTAGTCTGAGGATGTCCCAGCATGCTCAGCAGTGCATTGCTCCTCTCTCAGAGCAGACAGCGGCGGTGCGTCAGGAGCGGGGATCAGGTAAGTCAAATTTTTATTTTGTTCTTTGTGTGTGTGTAAGCCTCGCACTACAGGGGGGCACTGAAATAGGGGGTGGCAGCCACCAGGGTCACTTTATAGGGGGGGTGCCCATTACTGTGGGCACTGTATAGGTGTGGCCACTACTGGGGGCACTGTATAGGGGGGCTACTACTAGGGGACCTTAATAGGGGGGGCTACTACTGGGGGCACTGTATAGGGGGGGCTACTACTGGGGGCAATGCAGCATAGGGGGGATTACTACTGGGGGATTACTATTGGGGGCACTGCATTGGGGGGGGTGGGGGGCGTCAGTCCATTACATTGCCAGGGGCGCTTGGATCACTAGATACAGCCCTGCTCCCTTGCTACTATTTCTGCTGGCTCGGTGCTTTACATATAATCCTAATGCATAGTTATCTGTGTTACTGTCAGTTTTCCTGTATAATAATGTACTTTTACCTTAGCTCTTTTTCTAAGTCTTATATCATCTAGCTCCAACCACTGTATATTTTACTATTTAACTTCTGCTCCCACCAAATCTCCACTTTTATTATACTCAATAATAAACTTTTGTTTTGCAGACAATTTCTCCCACACTGTACTCTTACTTACATCTCTGGAAATCTGCACTCTTACATTCTTTCTTCATTCCTACTTTCAACTTTTTCTTCCCCTAGTTACATCATCCTTACCATGACCATGTTTTCTTCAACTCCCACCCTCACTCAGTGTCCACTAATCTTTTGTTCTGCCCCTTTCTTCCACCTTTATCCTTTCCCCCTTGTCTCCTCCACTTCCTCTTCCCCTTATCTCCTCTGTTTACCTTCCTCCCCATATTCTCCCATTACTCCACTTTCATTCTCTTATACTCCACCGGGGTCCTACGACCTCACTGCTAATCCCTCCTTCCACCCTCCTCTCCATGTAACTTCACCCCACATCCATCCATATATCATTAAGCTCCCTTCCTGCCCACCTTCTGCTGGCTCCCCTTCTAGCACTGGAGACCGCACCATCGCTACACTCTATTCATCTCGGTCCCCCAAATTAATCTCACCTCCACACTATAGCAACCCTGATAATCTCATTCAAATCTCCAACAAACTTTGTCCCTCTATCCTGTTCCCTCTGGAATGCCAGGTCAGTCTGTAATAAACTGGTCCCAACCCATGACCTTTTCATCTACAACTCCCTGAATCTCCTAGCCATTACTGAAACCTTGATTTTACCCTCTGACACCACTTCTCCTGCTACTCTCTCCTCTGGGGGCCTCACCTTTTCCCATACCCCACAACCTGGGGGTCACCATGGTGGTGGTGTTGGGGTCCTTCTATCCCCTGGTTACTCATACCAACCCATTCCCTCTGAACCATCCCTTAAATTCTCTACATTTGAAGTCCATGCTATACGCCTCTTCCACCCAGTACACCTCCGAGTAGCTGTCATTTACCGTCTCCCTGGCCCTCCTTCCAAGTTCCTTAACAACTTTGATTCCTGGCTCCCTCACTCTCCTCGGACCTTCCCTCCATTATCCTAGGTGACTTCAATATTCCAATTGATATCACCACAGAATCCTCTGCCTCCAAACTCCTCACCCTCACATCTTCACTTGGTCTCTCCCAATGGACCTCCTCACCCTCCCATGTGAGTGGCCATATGCTTGATCTGGTCTTCACTCACCAATGTGATATTTCTGTTCACTCCAATTCCCCTTTCCCGCTTTCTGACCATCACCTTCTCTCTTTTAACCTGTCCCTCTCTCCTTCCCCTCCTCTACCTCCAAAAGCCACCATCACTAAGCGTCACATTGACGCTATCGACACAGTTTCCTTTTCTTCCCTGCTTGACTCACTTCTTTTCCCTCTCCTCTCTCTCTCCTGCCCTGATCAAGCCACTTCCCTATACAACGCCTCCCTTACTTCTGCTCTGGACTCTGTTGCTCTGGCGATCACTACTCACACTCGCAGATCTACTCCCCAACCCTGGCATTCCAAATGCACCAGATACCTGCAAAAGTGTTCACAAACCGCCGAGCGACAGTGGAGAAGATCACGCTCTAAGGCAGATTTTCTCCATTTAAAATTTATGCTCTCATCCTACAGTGCTGCTCTCTCCCTCTCTAAACAGTCATATTTCAAGATCCTCATCTCCTCAGTCCTCTAATCCCCAGTGTCTCTTCACCACTTTCAACTCCCTCCTTCACCCACCCCGTCCTCATATCCCCTCCTTGCTTTCTGCCCTTGACTTTGCTACCTACTTTACATCTAAAGTTGATTCCATACATCAGGACATCATATCCAACCAGTCCCCCAGCTCTCCACCTTCTCCTTTCCCAGATCACCCCTCTCCATCAACTTCACCAAATCTAACATCCTTCTGCCCTGTATCTGGAGAGGAAGTCATGGCCCTCATCCGGTTCTCTCCCCCTTCCACCTCCCCTCTTGATCCTATCCACTTCCGCCTCCTCCGCTTCCTCTCTTTCTGCCTGCTCCCATCTTGCCCACCTCATTAACCTCTCCCTCTCATCAGGCACTATTCCTACTGCATTCAAGCATGCCCTTGTCTCCCCCATTCTTAAAGAAACCTACCCTTGATCCTAACCTTCTTTCTAACTACCGTCCCATCTCTCTCCTCCCTTTTGCCTCCAAACTCCTTGAGCGGATTGTCTACAAATGCCTTACCACTTTTCTTTCCTCCCACTCCCTCCTTGACCCTTTTCAGTCCGGCTTCCGTTCTCTCCACTCCACTGAAACTGTCCTCACGGAAATGAATGACTTCCTTGCTGCCAAATCCAAAGGCCACTAATCTCTTCTCATTCTACTTGATTTCTCTGCTGCTTTTGACACTGTGGACCACCCTCTCCTGCTGAATATCCTTCACTCCCTTGGTCTACGTGACACTGCCCTCTCCTGGCTGTCATCCTACCTCTCTGACCGATCTTTCTCAGTTTCCTCTCATGACTCCTCTCCCCCCCCCCACAGCCTCTTACAGCAGGTGTTCCCCAAGGTTCTATTCTCTCTCTATACATCCTCACTAGGTGAACTCATCAGCTCTTTTGACCTCCATTATCATCTCTATGCTGATGATACTCAAATCTACCTTTCCTCCCCTGATCTCTCCCCCTCTCTTCTGACTCATATCTCCAACTGTCTCTCTTCCTGGATGTCCCAGCGATTTCTTAAACTTAATATGTCTAAGACTGAGCTTATCTTCTTCCCACCCTCCAACATAACCTCACTTCCCACTATTTCTTTATCAATTGATGGAATAACTATCTCATCTAGTCCCAAAGTGCGCTGTCTTGGAGTTATCCTGGACTCATCCCTCTCCTTTAAACCACATATCCAGAACCTTTCACAGTCCTGTTGTTTCCATCTCAAAAATATTTCTAAGATCAGACCGTATCTCACCCAGGATGCTACTAAAACCCTCATGCTCTCACTGGTCATCTCCAGATTGGACTACTGTAACCTCCTCCTATCTGGCCTCCCCAAATCCCATCTCTCTCCTCTCCAGTCTATCCTTAATGCTGCTGCATGGCTTATCTTCCTCTCCAAATGCTCTACATCTGCCTCTCCTCTCCTACAAGCCCTCCACTGGCTCCCCTTCACTTTTAGAACCCAATTTAAGGTTCTCACGCTCACTTACAAAGCCCTCACCCAATCTTCCCCATATACATCTCTGATCTCATCTCCCATCACGCTCCTCTCCGCTCTCTTCGTTCAACTAATGCACACCGCCTTTCATGCCAGCTGATTACTTCCTCCCTCTCCTGCCTCCAAGACTTTGCCAGCGCTGCTCCCCACCTCTGGAACTCTCTCCCACTCCCCATCAGACTCTCCACCTCTTTGCAATCCTTCAAACGGGCTCTTAAGACCCACTACTTCATCAAAGACTTCCAGCTATCATTCTAACTCCCTGCGACATGCTCCTTCCTCCCCATCTACCCCATCTGTGTCATCCCTGTTTGTCCCTTTTAGAATGTAAGCTGTTACGAGCAGGGCCCTCTGCCCTCTTGTGCTTCTCCTTACTATAGTGTCATTTACTTCTTACTCACCACTAGGGCACCTAACACTTGGCTGCTTATGCTCTGTTGCTTATCTGGGTGTTATGGTCACTAATGTAGCCATATATATTATCCATGTCCTGGTCCTGTATTATATTGTTCTGTAAGTTGCTTGTCTACAACTTGTTTATGTAGTTTGTTAGGTGCTGCGGAACATTTGTGGTGCCATATAAATTCATAATAATAATAATAATAATAATAATAATAATAATAATAAAATATCAGCATTACGTCCACATCTGAATGTGGCCCATAGTTCATAAGCATTTATGCTCAGTATAATATAATAAGTAAATAATATATGTACTATGCTGCGAGGAGACTGGGGACACATTTTTAACACTTCAGAATAATGCTAAGAGAGAGGTCAAAGTATGTTTTACAGCAGCCGTGTATACTGGCCCTGAGGCAGCCACAATATTAATATTAATGAGTTATGCAAATCATCACATGATCCGTCCAGGTTCATAATATATTATACAACCGAAAACAAATAATAATACATAGGGTGAGGAGCTTATTTATGTTCTATTGTACTCATGCAAAATGGAATCACTTGCTTTACTCTACAGCAAATGTAGGCAGACTGTGCCTGACTGTCAGCTGTCGTGGAACTATAAGTCACAGCATGTCCCACCTCCCATTCATTGTTTAAGAAAAAAAATGAAAGCATCCATGTTTCCTAACGTTTGCTCGTCATATACTTCCTTTCAGATGGAAAATAAGATAATACATAGGGGTCTGATTCCGAGATGTGCGCACAAGCCGCCGTGGCCACGTCTATTGGCGATCCGTGACTTTGCAGATACAGTGCGCTTCCCTGGTGTAAATCTATGGGTAGGAATGTGCAAGGACTGAGCCACCCACTTGCAGCATCAGCAGACGCTGTAATACCACTTGGTGCGCCTTTACACGCCACCGTCGGTCGCACATTTGAAACTGGCGCCAGCCCTGTGGCAGGTGCAGCTTATGCCATCTCAGTATGGCCTCCAATCAGATCGTTTAGTGCCAGTGTACGCCACCACTACTGCGACACTCCCATAACACACCTGTGAGACGGACCATCTCCGCCCGCCTGTTTAGTCGCCTCCCAGTCACCAGCCAGGAACGCCCACTACATTTTCAAAACACTTCCGTGTGCGTGCGTCTGAAATCGTAACTGCGACTCTGAAAGAACACAAACGGGTGCGACTTAGATGCGCAGTAGCAAATAAATTACTGAACTCCGCCCACGTCGGCAGTGCGTGCTACTCAGAGTCGGCCTTGAGTCTCAATAATCTTGTTGATTCTCAGCGCATTAGGAAATCTGAATTATGGGAGATTTGTTCGGGATAAAGATTTTGTAGTAGACCAAAGGGGACTGTCCAAGAGAACCGGAACATATGGGACCTATATAGGTCACAGGTCGCCATGGTAATTACTGTAATGGAGGCTGATCTCATGCTCTTATCTTCTCCTGCAGAACGGGATTGGCGGTGTTTGTCACGCCAGCTACTTGGTTCAGGAAAACCAAAGAAACCAGCTACTTGTTACCAAGTCGGTAGACCTTAATGACTGTGAATACCGCGAGCGGATGGTCACCGGTAATGCTTATTTACATACGTGTGCCAGCTGTAAGCAGGTAGGAAATGTACGGCTCTGTGTAGTAATGTATGCCATGTTTCCCCTTACCCGTCTCTCTATGGGTGAGATGTATCAAACCTGTGAGAGAGATAAAGTGGAGGAGTCGCCGAAAGCGACCAATCAGCTTCTAACTGTCATTTATCTAGCACAGTCAATGAAATGATAGCTAGAAGCTGATTGGTTGCCTTGGACAACTTCTCCACTTTAACGCTCCTGAAGGTTTGCTACATCTCCCCCTATGGGAAAGTAATTATGTCTTTGCTCTTTTTCTCCTTTTGAGAGAAACAAAAACTCCCGCGCTGCGGTGACCTATAATTACAAGGTGAAAGCTACGGACGTAGGCGGTCGTCTGTTGGAGGCAGAAGTGAGGGAAGTTCATCAGTTCACTCCATTCAATGAAATTGACGGGGCTGTGGTATTTGAAGCAAGGTACCGTACCCTGACATGTTATTCTTAAGCCGCGTATCCACTACACGATATAATGAACGATTGAATGATATCGCTATCATTCAATCGCTCATTATACTGTGCAGTGGACATTGAGCCCGCACTGAACGATATATCAACAACAAGATGTTTTAAAATAAACATTATAAAACCAGAATTTCATTAAAAATGTAAAAGTTTTATTAATTTCACGACACCGACACCCACTTACTATAAAATAACCGATATTGGCAAGTGCAGTTGAACACAAGCCCATTCGCAGAGCCAATTGTGTGAGTTTTTACTCCGCACATGCGCTGGATCTCAACCGCGGGTGTCGCAAAGTCGTATATAACTGGACGCTTTTACACTGGCAACAGAGAGGTCGTTGCTGTCCTGCAGAGGGGCGTTCTCAGATGTGTCCTCATTTACCTAGCATGAGATGCTTGGCGTGAATTAGACATCGCACTACAGATATCCAATTTCATAAATACATAAAGACGTATCGTTTGCACCAGGGATACAGTGGGTGCAAGTGCGCAGTTATAATGTAGATGGGTAGGCAATTGGAATCCAAGTGTACATATAGGGGCAGTCTGTCCACAGAGATGTAGCTCAACATGCGGATGAATACACACAATTAGTTCAATGTACACAATGTGGGATTAAATATGGCAACTTACATTGAAGTCTACATCGATCCCATGATCATCTCCTCTTCTGTGTAACAGTAATTACTCTACACCAAGATGTTTAGCTCTTCAACGCGTTTCGTCAGGTGGCTACCTGCTTCATCAGAGAAGCGTGCAGAAACAACTGGTAGCGGACATCAAAGGTTAACTGGCCAGCAGTAAGCTCCTGAGTTTCACCCTCACTTTCAGGGGGGGTTAGAAAATAAAATCCGGTCTTGAGTGCTGTGTCTGAGCGCCATTCAAAGTTACAGCGCCACTTCTGAATACTGCTCAGACACAGCACTAAAGACTGGACATCTAATGGTTTATATATTTACTAAAGCTTCTAAAACTGACAAGTGATGATGTTGCCCAGAGAAGTTATTTAGCGGTATTGGACTGTTTTGGTGCATACACACAGTCAGATTTTCTTCAGATCTGAACGATAATGATTTGAAAAATCGTTCATATCTGAAGGAAAATCTGACATGTGAGCCTTGAACGATGCGCGTTCCCATTTGTCAGATAACGATATATGACATCTGATGTGTTTGCGGTCAGTTTTGGACGATTTCAGTTATTTTAATGCAGTCAAAAATCGTTCAATCGTTTGTAAAATCATTCAATCGTTCATCTGTCAAATCTGACCGTGTGTATGCACCATTAATGGTATATATACGTCTTCTCAGACCTAAGGTGTATACACACGTAACGATATTGTTACCAACGATTTTCTGTCAGATTTTCCCTTGAAACAGTGAATGATTTTTTAAGTGTAATGAATGATTTCTTGAACGATGAATGAATAGTGGGCCTGATTCAGACCCGCTCGCAACCGCATGGTGCTCGCAAGCGGGTTGATGGTGGCCCAGTGCGCACTACGCCTGCACGAGCCCCGGAGCGAGCACAAAAAGCACTCACTCCGTGGCTCACTACAAAAGGGGCGGCTGTCGATGTTGATCGACAGCTCGCCTCGTTTTATAGGTGTGGCAGGGTGGTGGCTTCACAAACGGAGGCGTTCCCATGCGAACGCCTGCCGTTTGTGGGCGGCCCCACTGACATCACTATTAGAGCCAGAAGCTCTCTGGGGCTTGCGGCCACGAGACCCTACCACAAGTGTCTCGTCGCAAGCCCGATGGTCGCAATGGTCTTGACCATCGCGACCATCATCTTGTCTGCTCGCAATAGCTCTGGGTGGTCACCCACAGCTATGCAAGCGGCCAGGAGGCCGCTCCAAAAAAAACAAAAACTCCCTGATTCAGAGCGAGCGCTCTTTCAGAGCGTCCGGCTCTGAATCAGGGCCAGTGTTCCTTCTCTTAATGAAAATCGTCATGTTGGACTGTTTGAAATGGACGATGAACGTTAACTACAAACGGGAGCGCGTTTCAACGTTCATCGTTATAACTCAGAAACTGAACTATTTTTTGAACGACAACGACATCGTTAACGACAAATCATTAAAAAAATCGTTACGTGTGTATGCACCTTTATCCTAGACTTGAGGTTTTGTTATTAATTATTTTGATACTATTAATAACATTTTATCAGAGTATAGGGTGAGACGCACTGCATGGTGGTTGGGATAAATTTTGGACTAGGTGGATTTGTAGAGGTAGAAAAACACCAATAAAACATTTTTTAGCAGCTCATACTTAAATGGAAAATATGGAGAACGAAACAAAGAAAAAAAATCCAGTTTATATAAGGTCTACAAATACCCACATGATACTGTACATGATTCATATCATTGTTACTCTTCACAGACAGAGACTTGTGTTAGCAACCGTTCAAGAGCAGATTCATTCGACCCCGGAGAATAATGACTATATCACCAAAGAGTCGCTGCGGTATCACTTTGAAAGGAAACTTATTCAAACTCCTTTTCAGTTGTTAAGCAGAAAAAATGCGGAGAACCAGGTATGCGACCGCTAACAATATTCCAACAATTCTTTTGTATTTGTACGTTCTGTGTATTTCGTAAAAAGGCTTCTTATTTAAAAATATATTATTGGTGTCTGTACAAAGTGTGCTCTTGGCAGCTGTGTTCTCAGATATCGCAGCTACAGGCCACAAGTCAGTGTAACTAAAAAAGTATTATGTTAATAAGTGTACTGTATCTACAAATACATAAATGCCCCTTAAACCTTCTACTTCACAGTTAAGACTAGAGATGTGCTCCAAACCATTTTTGCTGGTTTTGGTTCTAATTCGTCAGCCGGTTTTGGCTTTGCCAAATCGCTGTCACTGGTTTTGGATTTTTTTTCCAAAAATTGGCACAAAAAAATCTAAAATCACATAATATAAGAATTTTTTGTTCCTAGAGTATTATTAACCTCAATACCAATAATGTCCAGTCAATTTTGACCACCTCACAGCTCCCAATATTGTTTTTTAATATTCATTTTTGCGACTGGGTGAGAGAAAGTATTGTTTCACAGTCAGTTGTTTACTTTAAAATAGTAGTCTTCTTGGTCCACTTCTGGGAAGAAGTGCCATCCCCAGCAGCAGTAGCAGTAGCAGGCCTAACGCTGAAGGATTCTTCTGAGGAATCCTGCACAGGGGAGGAGTCACCTAGCTTTAACAAATTGGATGCAAGACTGCCTCCGATCATTACTGTGGATATTGAGGATGAAGGTGTTGGTGGTAGAGATTGCTGGTGCTGGGATCTAGTGGAGAGAAGGGACCTAGATGATGCTGGACTGCTTGTTGTTATTTTTCTGATGTTGTAAAAAAATGTTCATGAGTTCACTGCAAATGGCGTAACAGGAAGAAGGTTCCTAGATGGTTAACGTCCCTACCTCTACTTACCATGGTTTTACAAATGCTACAGATGGCTTGACAATTGTTGTCAGGATTTGTGTAAAAATAATTCCACACACAAGAGGTGAATTTGTTGGTCATATTCCCAGGTATTACAATGGCCTTCCTCTTATCATGGCCAAGAGCTGCTTCCACTGGTGCCTGACTTACACAAACAACATCCTCATCCTCAACAACCTCCGTAGCGTCAGTGTCAGCTACACAAATATCCCCCTTTATCCTCTTGCACTTCCTAGGTGACATCCTAAATTTCTCTGTCATTAGCTATATTTGTGCTGCTCATCCCCACATATGCAGAGGGATCTGAAATGGTGGAAGGCGGCTTCTCTGCGAGTACAACAGTATCAGAAAGATCAGGCTCACACATAGCACTTGTGGAAACACTTAGAACCTCCTCAGGGATTTGTGACATTTCTATTTCTGAACACACAGTTTGTTCTACTGGCTTAGTGGTTTTCATTTTTTTTACACCTCTCCTATACTCCGAGTGAAAAGGTCTTGCATTGGCATGAGAAGCAGAGGAAGATGCCTCACTGACACTTGCAGAACCACCACTTATAAATAAAGGCCTCAGTCTTTCCTTGCCACTGTGTGTGGTGAATGGCATGCTGGCAATTTTATGTTTCTCTGCACCATAGTTTAGTACTACATATTGTTTTTTTTATATTAGATGCCCTGACTTAGACCCTCTATGCCGTTGAGCATCGGCTTTAGTAGATTACGTTGAAAGACTAGCGTCATCATCGTGACTGGTGGCAGCAACTGCAGCAACAGTAGTTGGTTGCTCTTCTTTAAACTGAACGTTATCCATTTTTCATTTTGCAGAACACTGTGTGGCTTTTATATGCACATGAACAAAGCACACTAGGGTAAAGCGCACCAAACAGTATAAATAGAATTTAATGTATCTATTTTTTTTATTTTGTTTTTATGATGTCGCAGCTCAATTCAAACTGCATTGAGTCACACGGCTTATATGTGCATGTGAACATCTTTACTGATGGATACAGCTCAGCCTATATACAGCAGAGTACAGTACATCATACAGCAGTGTGCACCCCCTATACACATTGACTAAGAGCAGCACAGCCATTTGTGAGTCTGTACACAGCACAGCCTATATACAGAAGAGTACAGCACAGCATACAGCAACGTGCACCCCCTATACACATTGACTAAGAGCTGCACACCCACTTGTGAGTCTGGACACAGCACAGCCTATATACACTACAGCAGAGTACAGCGCAGCATACAATAGTGTGCATCCCCTATACACATTGACAATGAGCAGCACAGCCTGTTACGAAGTCTGGACACAGCACAGTATACAGCAGCATCCCTGACAAGGAAATGACACAGCACTGACACAGCACAGCCTATATACACTACAGCAGAGTACAGCACAGCATACAGCAGTGTGCATCCTCTATACACATTGACTATGAGCAGCACAGCCTGTTACAAAGTCTGGACACAGCGCAGCATACAGCAGCATCCCTGACAAGGAAATGGCGGTGAGTCCCGCCTGCTGTGCCTTATTTAGAATCCAAAACCTGCGAGAATCCAACGCCGCGATGATGATGTTTTGCCTCAAAGTGGAATCCGAGGCAAGCAGTAAGAATCGAGCCGACACTCAGATTGACTCGTATGTTTTAAAGTTCGGGCGGGTTCGGATTTCAAGCAATCTGAAACGCTTATCTCTAGTTAAGACCAGTGCTATTTTTTAGCAGAAACAAGCAGGAACTTAAGGCCTGATTCACTAGGCAATACAACTGTGAATGCAATAGTGATTATGCACGCAGTTCAACTGCGATAGTATGCTAACCCATTGCAGTCGCAATGCCACCACTGCACTACATAAGGACGCCCACTTTACCTTACACACATCCGTAATACTTAGTAAGATTGCGAAACCATCAGCAACATCGAATACCATCGCAGCCTCATGCACACTTGGTCAAGCTCTGACCTCAGGAATTGCTAACTTCCACGCACACTATCAGGCCTCAGGCTGCGTAGGGCATCACAGTGGATAATTTATACACAACCCTGCAACAGCGTTCAAACGCACTGGCATGCCTGCACTCGGCTGACCACCCCCCCATCACCATGGACAAACGGCACTTCATGTCAATCACTCTGCGATGGGTCTGCGTAGCCGATCACAGTGGCCGGTTCGCGCACGCTCACTGCAATACACATGCATGCCCAGTACACAACAATCGGCCAATTGCATGCGTATTAGCAACTGCGTTCCTTGCTGAATCAGGCCCTTAGTTTCTGAACCTCTCATTAACTATGACATAATTTTCTAAGCCAAAATGTATATTTAATATATATAATTGTTTTTCTATAGCTTCCTGAACCTATTTTTCCAGAAAATAGCCCTGGTTAAGACAGTAAACAAAGACTAACCTGTAAAGTGGAAATAAAATGCAACCCAATAAACCATCAGTAACATGGAGTACCATCACAGCCTCACACAGACTTACACAGGCTCTGACCTTACTCAGGAATTACTAACCTCATCACACACAGTGACTACACAAGACTGAGACACCATCAGTAACATGGAGTACCATCGCATCCTCACACACACTTACACAGGCACTGACCTTACTCAGGAATTACTAACCTCATCACACGCAGTGATTACACAAGACTGAGAGACCATCAGTAATATGGAGTACCATCACAGCCTCACATCCACTTACACAGGCTCTGACCTTACTCAGGAATTACTTACCTCATCACACGCAGTGATTACACAAGACTGAGACACCATCGGTAACATGGAGTACCATCACAGCCTCACACACACTTACACAGGCTCTGACCTTACACTGGAATTACTAACCTCATCACACACAGTGACTACACAAGACTGAGAAACCATCAGTAACATGGAGTACCATCACATCCTCACACACACTTACACAGGCTCTGACCTTACTCAGGAATTACTAACCTCATCACACGCAGTGATTACACAAGACTGAGACACCATCGGTAACATGGAGTAACATCACAGCCTCACACACACTTACACAGGCTCTGACCTTACTCAGGAATTACTAACCTCATCACACGCAGTGATTACACAAGACTGAGAAACCATCAGTAACATGGAGTACCATCACAGCCTCACACACACTTACACAGGCTCTGACCTTACTCAGGAATTGCTAACCTCGTCGCACACTATGAGGCCTCAGGCTGTGTATGTCATCGCAGTGGATAATATATGCACGCCCCTGCAGCGGCGTTCAAATGCACTGGCACGCCTGCGTTTCGCCGATCACCCCTCCCCATCACCTACCAAAACGGCACTTCCTGTCAATCACTCTGCGATGGGTCTGTGCAGTCACTACGATCTAATAGAGCAGGAAGTCCACTTCTGACATCCCAAGTGATGTCAGTAGGACCTCCCACAAACGGCAGGCGTTCCTAAGGGAACGCTTCCGTTTGTGCAGCCACCCCCCCCACCCGCCTACAAAACGGGGCGAGCTGTCAATCAACATCGACAGCCGTCCCGTTTTGTTGCGAGCCCCAGAGTGAGTGAAGGCCTCACTCGCTACAGGGCACGCGCCGCGTGTGCGCACTGGACCACCATTGACCCGCTTGCGAGCGGGCCTGAATCAGGCCCTGAGCCTTGGAGAGAAAGAAAGTGGATGGAGATAAAATACCAACCAATCAGCACCTGTCGTTTTTTTAACCACAGCCTGCGACATGACAGTTAGGAGCTGATTGGTTGGGATTTTCTCTACATTCACTTTATCTCCATCCAATGCTTAGTAAATAAACCCCACAGTCTATAAAGTGACAGTTACAGTAGGGACTGTTTGGTTGGTACTTTATCTCCCTACACTTTATCCCTTTCCGAGCTTTGACAAATCTCCCCCAATGTTTCCTTTTCTAATGTCATAAAATTACTTTAGTCACCAACAACTACTGTATAATCATCACACAATTTAACCCCCGATTCATTAACACAAACATATGTCTACAGAGTCCAGACATGAACACATAAAACATACACACATATTTATTGGACACTGGAATAATGACAATAAGTCAGTCCCACCCCCTACTAAGAACAAAATTGTCCTCCTTCTGTGCAGGGTCTATAAACCGGTGTCTGTAAACCAATAGGTAATTCCCCAGTGTTAAAGAGGCTTTTCCATGGCTCGTTACAGATCAGCGACCTTCTGCAACATTTGGTGGAACAGAATATGGGACCATTGTCACAGGAATCTCCAAAAAAGTTTATGCAACTGGTGCAACATTTGCGAACGGTCAGCTTTGAGCATATGGAAGGATTGTGGAAATCAATATCAGGAAGACAACATTACAGGTAAACCAGTAACGACAGAAAAAAATCAGGAAATGTGATGTTCTTATCATTTTTGTTGCCTACAAAAAGTGTCTAGTGGTAGGGCCACAGCTACAGAAGCCGCCACTGTGACCACAATACGCTATGGACCCGATGGAATTAGCTGCAGGTATCGACCGCAGAAGCCACGAGTTATATTACCACGCGCATTGCAGGTTATTTTCATCATGCATGCTCCAGCGAGCTGCGCAATTATATTGTAAAAGCCTATTTGCGGCACCCACACAGTATTTCTACAGTGCGCAACCTCGGGAAAGTGCAGGAAAAAATGGGGAAATCCCCCTCAACCCCCAAAGAGTGGCAAATAACATTGGATAAGAGCAGTGGCAGTTCAAACTCTTAGAGTTGTGGGGGGCTGCAATCGCCTGGGCTTCTGGTATTATAGGTAGACAGTAAAAATGTCAACAATGTCTATATAGACACCACATGTTAGACAGACAAAAAGTTGACAGGGACAAAAGGTCGACACAGTAAATTTCGACATGGAAGAAGGTCAGCAGGTACATATGGTTGATGGGTCAAAAGGTCATCATGAAAATGGTCGACACAAAAATGGTGGACACTTGGTTTTTAGGTGACCATTTGTGTGTCAACAGGGTTCCGGACTATAGATAGACAGTAATTACTGTAGATAGACAAAAGTCAGACACACTAAACTTCGACATGTAAGAAGGTCAACAGGTACAAAAGGTCGACAGGGTCAAAAGTTCGACAAGCAAATAGCCGACACAAAAATCGGCCACACTTTTTTTATTTTAGTGTTAGGGTTAGGCACTTACTGGAGGGTTAGGTTTAGGCACTTACCCCCACGGTTAGGGTTAGGCACTTACCCAGATGGTTAGGGTTAGGCACCAGTAGGGAGGGTTATAGTGCATACACACGGTCAGATAAAAAGGACGATATAAACGATAATGATATCGTTTGATCATTTATATCGTCCTTTTTTTTAGCCCCCTCCAATGACAAAGCGACCATCGATGCGCGGGTACGGATGGTCGATATCGACCAGGTTAGCCTGTTTACTATAGGGACCCACGATCGTTGATCGCTGCTCGTTATAGTAGATTGGTGGTTGGTGCATGTGATGGATGTTCGATATCGAACATCCAGCACATGCAGAACGATCAGACAACGATATCTGATCATTGTCTGATCATCCCGTGTGTACGGGCCATTAGGGTTAAGCACCAAGGGGAGGGTTAGGGTTAGGATGAAGATTAGGGCTAAAATTAAAAAAACTAGTTGTCAACCATTTTTGTGTCTTCATGTTGACCTTTAGTGTGTCTGACTTATGTCCTTGTTGACCTTTAGTCCCTGTCTAACTATTGACTGTCTAACATCTGGTGTCTATCTAGACATTGTCTATCTAATTACTGTCTCTCCTATAACACACCCGTGTTGACCATTTTCACATTGACCGTTTGACCCTGTCAACCATGTGTCCCTGTCGACCTTCTTCCATGTTTACCTTTACTGTGTCAACGTTTTTCTCCCTGTCAACATTTTACCCCAGTCGACCTATTGCCTGTCTAACATTTGGTGTCTATCTAGACATTGTCAACCTTTTTACTGTCTATCTATAGTCCGGATACCATTGGTTATTTACACTGGCTACTGCAAGTTGCACAGGGTAGACCACATGCATCAATTATTGGTCCTAGCAGCAATAATTATAATTTCTTATCTCCGCTGTTGGCGGCAATAAGAAATGCGATCCCTTCACTTTTCTTTCAGGAGCTGCTCTGTGCATGCGCGGTTTGGTGAGTTCTGGGGAGGGACCCTACAATAGTTTTTGTGCTGGTCAAGCTCCGGAATGCATTGCATTAGCGAGATCGATGCAATGCTCAAGGGGTTATGTATCATTGATAAATGGGGCCCCCAAGCCTCTACAATAAAAATGTAAATATTTATAATCATACAATTGATATTTAATTGAATGTTACTTTGTTAAATATCCTACACCGAACTCCCTGCAGCAGGCTTGCCTACCATCCCGATTTGGCCGGAAGCCTCCTGAATATCGGGTGCCGCTCTTGGCCCCCCACAGTAACCCCCGCAGTGGGGGGGCGGTGACGCGATTAAGGCTGAATCGCATCATCGTGGCCCCGCTCTCTGCTTCACAATGCCGTTAATTATGGCATTGTGAAGAGGGGATGGGGCCACGATGATGCGATCGCTCAGTTACGCCCCGTCCCTGCCCCCAATACTTTATCATCGCCCGCATGCCCTCCGCTGTATGCAGACATTCAGCTACCTCTCGGAAGGAGGGAGCTGAATGTCAGCAAGTATGCCCTGCACCCATAACTCTCCAGAGTCTTCAGCAGAAATTACTGGGAAAGTGGTACAGCCATTGTCCCAAGTCTCTAGGAATGTGTCACTGGCGACATGATCCCTGAGTCCTGCTCATTTTTTTCCCCCTGTATTTCCAGAACCAGGACCGGCTCAGAGCCCAGTGTTGGTTGCGCTAAATACAGGGGACCCCTACATCTTTTGTCCCCTGTATTTTGGCAACCAGGGCTGGTTCTGAATATCCCGGTGCTGGTTGTGCTTAGAACAGGGGACCCCTACGTCATTTGTCCCCTGTATTTAGCACAACCAGTACTGGGTCTTCAAAGCCCGGTGCTGGTTGTTCTTTTAGGGAGGAGGCCACGCTGTTTGTTTTTCTAATTTTACACAGGTTATAATTTTTTTAACACAGAAGCACAGACTGATCTCATTGATCCCGTCCGTGCTTCTGTGTTTATTTATTTACACACAGATGCATGTATCACGGATCTCCAGCATCTGTTCGTTCGAGTTAGTGAAAACCGAACGCTAAATTGAAATTAATAATATGAATGACAACGAATGATTACACCATTGGACGGCACATCCTAATTTTAAACATAATAAGAGGTTCACCATGCTGAGACTTGTAGTACAATGGAGGTGACAAAGAATACAGGTGCACACTCTGAGTACTAATACAGTGTGCACCTGTATTTTTTGTCCCCTGCGACGTAAAAAACATCTTCTTCCACTCATCATGTTACTGCTATTGTTATTATATAATTACACCCTCCATACGATGATCCTGGTTTTATAACTTGGTTAGTTTGGTATGACCTTGACCTTTGATCTTTCCTGGGTAACTGCATGTTTTGATTAGTTAAGGAAAAAGGTTTGGTACACTTTACTCGGTGAAAATTTTCAAGAGTTTCTCCTCCATTCACGCAGTTTTCATTTATATCACTAGTTCTATTTATATTATTTATTAACCTGCCCAAGGGTAGAGCGATTTTACCACAATCCAGCCAGAGGCAGATCTAGGTCCTGAGAGCAGAAGTCCAGGATTGAGTATCAAACACACACAAAAAACATATTTATTAATCCATATTTTAAGTTATTTATATTTTCTTATTTTCTTAAAACTATCGATAGAATAACTATAAAACAAGTCCAATGTGCGAATAGCCCTTGCTCTGTGTTGTTGGGGAATCCTGTTCCTTCTAGTCGCACTCCATCAATCTGTTCTACTTACAGCAAGTCATAACCCAGGTCACATTCAGTCCTATTCTCACTAACATATCACTTACTTCCTGATATACTCTGTGCTGCTGAGGGACCCTGCTCCTCCCAATATATAACTCTCAGTATGTGGGTCCCTGCTGCCTTCATTCCCCTCCTCACATTATGTCACTGTCCCTGTCACATGCAGCCCTGTCCTCACTAATACATCACTCATCTCCTGATATACTCTGTGCTGCTGGGGGACCCTGCTTCTCCCACTATATAACTCTCAGTCTGTGACTTCCTGCTGCCTCCATTCCCCTCCTCATCATGTCACTGCCTCTGTCACATGCAGCCCTGTCCTCACTAATACATCACTCATCTCCTGATATACTCTGTGCTGCTGGGGGACCCTGCTTCTCCCACTATATAACTCACAGTCTGTGGCTTCCTGCTGCCTCCATTCCCCTCCTCACATCCTGTCACTGCCCCTGTCACATGCAGCTGTGTCCACACTAACAATGGTCATCTCCTGATATACTCTCTACTGCTGGGTGCCCTGCTCCTCCCATTATATAACTCTCAGTCTGTGGCTTCCTGTTGCCTCCATTCCCCTCCTCATATCATGCCACTGCCCCTGTCACATGCAGCCCTGTCCTCACTAATACATCTCTCATCTCCTGATATACTCTGTGCTGCTGGGGACCCTGCTCCTCCCACTATATAACTCTCAGTCTGTGGCTTCCTGCTGCCCCGTTTTGTAGGTGGGAAGGGGGGGTGGCTGCACCCTTAGGAACACCTGGCATATGTGGGTGGCCCTACTAACTTCCCTCATGATGTCACCCACAGCTTAGCAAGCGGCCTGGAGGCTGAAAAAAAAAAAATCCCCACTCTGATTCAGAGCGAGCACTTGCAAACAGCGAGCGGCTCTGAATCAGACCCCAAATGTTTTATAGCACACGCCTATAAAAAAAAAATTGTGACGTCCATTTGTGGTGTTTTAACCTCAGCGGTTTAACCTCTGTTACAAATGCTGGTTTGCAATTCACCAGAAAATTGCCAAAAGAGTTGGAGGCTTTTATATCCCCTGCATGTAATTAGTAATGTCTAGAAATCAGCCAGTGAGAAGGATATGTCTGCAGTGGGAGGTCAGCAAATCACTACACACAAATAAGGAGAAATGTGAAGTCTACCTGCTTCATTAGTCACCTATAGATAACAAGCTGGGGCCATACAGTTGTTATGTAAAAGTAAGACGTCTGTAATCCACAGCGAGCCAGCACTAGCCTAAACCTGTCCTGAGTGAGCGCACAGTGACACTGTACCTACTGTATATAGAGAGATTAATCTGCTTTTGAAACACGAAGTTAATATTTTTATTTCAGTATCGTTTGAGAATGTTTTGGTTGTTTTTTATACCTATATTTGCAGGCGCTGGTTCCTAGACGCAATACCGGCCATTGGTAACCACTTGTCATTACGGTTTCTAAAGCTGAATATTAAAGAACTGACAGAGTTTGAAGCTGCACAGGCCATACCCCTGGCTCTACATTTAATTAAAGCCGATCATGAATCTATTGCGGAAGCTAAGGTATGTCCAGTCACACGTCCCCTGAAATAATTCACTCTGCGCTAATAGCTATGACATGAGATGGTTGTTAAGAGATGATGGGAGTTGTAGTTGGGTACAACAGAAGAGGGAGGGCCGTCTTCAGCGTCACGTAATTGCCAGGTAATTAGACTGATGTAAGAAAAACTGGCCACAAATAACATTGTTTATGTGCCCAAAAATATTGCTAGTGTCAATCCTGAACCCCAAAACCACTGATCAATAATCGCAATCCTGACGATCAATAATCGCAATCCTGACGATCAATAATTGCAAACAACATCGTATCGTATATGGATCTGTCAGATGTCGATCAGGGAGGATGGTGAATCTGGTTGGATGATGACCAGGTCCAATTGAATATAAGGTCATCAAACAACCGCACTAATGGTTTTCTGTCAGTTCTAGTGCAGTACAACCAGATCTTACGAGTTTGCCACACACATATACTGTATGTATGTCACCCGAGCTCCACCCACTCGCCCTTGAATTCTCCATGCCTGGGTGACAGAAGCTGAGAGATGGAGAGAAAACATGGAATAACTAACATGGCAGTTGTAAGATAAACAATCATAAAGAACCACACAACATGGCCGCCATGATTACTACTGATCATGTGCAGGGGCCATCTTGTCTGTACTGTGTAAGAGTGACATGGTGGGAGACAGAAGTCTTCTACTTAGCTCCTATGAGAGACCTGGTTAATTACCTGCGAGCAAGCTGTTCCAGCATCCCTGTACCGCTACCCGTTTGCAGCATACTGGTGAGCAGTATAGAACCCTGCTGTGCTCATGCTCAAGCTCCGCTCCGTCACCAGTTTGCATGTAACAGTGAGTACAGCTGTACCTACTATACTTCAACAAACCAACACCACTTTCAGTCACCCACTGGGATGTGCCTACATAACTTATCAGTTTCAGCACCTGCACACACATCATTTTCAACATTGATGGTATTGACTAGAACAGCAGTTTTTCCAGCATTTGTCCTATTGATTCAATGAGCAATCTTCAACATGGGAAAGGGCTGGCCTATGGTGCCCATACACGCCTGGGTTAGCAGGGAGATCTCCTGGCACGAGTTCTCTCTCCTATATTTTGTCAGATGGGACATATCTGGGCACCCTTACAATTGTGGTCCCAGGGTTGCAGTCACATTTGTCCTTTAAACAATGTGCCACCATGGGGGTTATGTATTAGGTACATGGGGGTTGGGTACGGGATGCGATAAAGGGTACATGTTGCACTTTTTGTAAAACAAAATCAATATCCTTAATACAGAGCAATGTAGGTGCACAGCATTACCGGAGGGTGCTTTGACGATTAGCCCAGTTTGATCACCGTACCAATGTATGTTATACAATACTTAACACAGTTATTTTCTATTACAGTCTTTGCTGGAGGCTGTTAAGTCCCAAGGCGGTTTCCTACTCCAGAAAGTGACCTACCTTGCCTACGGATCATTAGTGCATAAGTTCTGCAGAGTGACAGATTTCTGCTCAGAAGAAGCATTACAGGTAATCACTGTCATTGCTCATTATAATTTAGCAAATAATAGCACTGTACCATTACAGTGGTTGAATTGTACATTATAAATGTTCTTTCCTGTATGAGGTGAGTTTGGTTTGTGCGACAAAGCAACACATGTGCAGTCACAAACTACGAAGGGGTATCATAAAGTTTAAATTATCGCCATGAACAGAATGAGATAAAAAGTTAAATGTAGTACGTTGAACCTAAGTGTCGGATTCAGACCCTCTCGCAAGCGGGCGCTCGCTCGTACGCGCCGATGTTATACATTTGCGCATGTGTATGCATCGCAGTGCGTGAACTAGTTTGTGCGATCGGGAAACACTCGCTCGCCCAGCAAAGACAGCCCAGTGGAATGAGTGACAGGAGAGGCCGTTTGTAGGTGGTAACAGGGGCAGGGCAGTAGTAACGGGGGAGTGGAGTTGCGAACGCAGGCGTGCCTGAGTGTTTCAACGCCGTTTCAGAAGCGTGCATAATTAACAGGCAGCGTCAGAGTACATGTCACCTGGCTGGTTTTTACACTGAAATGCTCACAGTGCTTGCGGTAGGGTAAAGGCAAGGTCAGATGAGATGGAAGCTGATGTACCAATGGTTGTATATACTTCCTGGATGACGTTCGCTAGTGGGCAGCTAAAGACAGGCTGGTGGGCATCTGTAAGCACAAAGTAATCGCTCTCCAAGACATAGTGGGCGTGCTTATGCCTTGCCGTGCGACCGCCTGCCTTGATGTCACTTAGCTGAATTTGCATACGCTGGGAGCGAGCGGCCGCTTCTAGCGAACGGGTCTGAATCAGGTCCAAAGTCTTCTCCACGTAGTCATCCTGCAAAGCCGAACAATTACTGCCAGCGTTTCCTGACCTTCCGCAATCCATCCTGCGTTTGCCTTCGAGAACCACTGTTACACTGCCAAGAACTACATCATTTGGGTTGGCAAATCGCCTGCCCCGAAGTGGCTTCTTCATCCCAGGGAAGAGAAAGAAGTCGCTGGGTGCGAGATCAGGTGAATAAGGGGGATGGGGCCAAATTTCATGGCCACACCTGTCAGCTTTCACAGCGGATGTTTGGCCAGAATGTGCGGCTGTGTTGTCGGCTAGGAGACGGATGCCTTTGCTGATCATACCTTGGCGGTTTTCATTCACAGTGTCTCGCAATGTCTGCAAAACTGTGCAGTAGTAAGCGCTGGTGGTGGTCTGACCCTTCGGAAGGTAATCGGTTAGGATTACACAACAAGAGTCCCAAAAAACAGACAACATGACCTTCCCTGCTGATTTCTGCACCTTAGCCTCTTTGGGAGGGTGGAGGAAGAGTGTTTTCACTCCTTGCTCATTTCTTTGGTCTCTGGATCATACAGGTAAACCCATCATTCATCCATAGTCATGAGACACGCAAATACATTCTCCTCATTCTGCTCCAACGGAGTCAACATCTGCAGTGAAAGTTCACGTGGACTTTGCTTGTGAAATGGGGTCAGCAAGTGGGGGAACCCTTCGTGATGACACTTTAGACATGTGCAGTTGCTCATGCATAATCTTCCACACACCTCCATAACTAAGACCAACGTCTTTCATGATTACTTCAATGGTTAGTGACCTGCCTTCGAGGACAAGAACCTCCACTTTCATCACCGTGTCAAGATCATCCATGATTGAGGGTCAACCGCATTGAGGCTCATCTGAGAGGGACATGTGTCCAGGTTGAAAGTCCTTCTCCCCCTCACAACCGTGTCATATGATGGACTTCCATCACCATAAACAGCCACCATTTCATCATGGATTTGGTGGGCGCTGTTACTCTTCAAATGGAGAAACTTAATAACTCTGTGGGCTTCAGTTTTATCCATCATGCAGGTTACTGGCATCTACCAGCACCAGAAACTAAACAAGTTGACCTAAGTAGCTGTTATTAGTTATTTACAACATTATGCACATAAGGATCAATGATTATGTTGATCAATTATAACCGGATGTCTCAATAACTTCATGGTGATAATTAAATCTTTCTGATACCCCCTCGTATCGGAACATCCACAGTCTTCCCCACTTAAATCTTATTTTAACATTTTGCCATGCAACACAAAACCTTGTTTTGGCCCCTCAACAGCATCCTCTATAGTGCCCAACGTAGCGAGATGTAAAGCCTTATGCTTACAAATCCAGATGTACAACAGCGGTATACAATCGGGAAGCCGGCTGCCGGAATCCCGACAGGTGGCTTCCCGACTGCTTTATCCCGGCGAGGGTTAAATGACAGGAGTCTATTTGTAGACGCCTGTCATTTTCCCGACGGCGGGAGACCGGTGTCCGGCATCCCGATCGAAGGGATGCCGGGCGCCACGAGCGGACAGCCACAGGGGGGGAGGGTTAGGGTTAGAGTCTGTGGCATTTGTGCAACAGACCTTCATTTTTGCAGGCTTGTGAATGGCCTTTCTATAGTACTGTACGTTTACCATTCTCCTAAAACAGAATAGAAGAATACCAATTTAAAAGACACAAGGTCTAGATCAGATGGCAGCTCCTTTGCATAATTCACCATATTAACCAGATTAGTGTATGTACAACTCTATATGTATGAAATGTAAATTGAAAAAAAAAAATCTATACTCATTTTCTTCGCTGCTTGATACCAATAATGTTTGTCAGTTCACTTGCCATAAAACTTTAACACTGAAAAGAAAATGATGTTTTAATATGTAAATATAAAGAACCTGTCTCTTCAATTGCTGAGGCCTTATCTTGAAGCAAATGAATGCGGTATATCTCTGGATTCAGGGAGCTTGTTCTAGCACTAAGCCAGGCTGAGCTCTGCTTCCCACCCCAGTATAATCATATCATGTCTTCTTGAAGCTAATACATTTACAAAAGAAAACTATATACGATTAGCAGCATAATGGTTCTGTAAACGAGAATTTCAGGATTAATCCACTATCAGCAAAATAATGTATGACTTCATTCATGCTATGTCATATATTTCTGTTGACTTGAAAGGTACAATTTCTATATTCAAATTGGCTTCTCCCAAGAGAGATAGAGGAACATCGGCAGTGCACATCTACTGAAGCCCGCCATGTTTTCTTACACTGCTCTGCTTTAAATCGTCAGGTAGAAACAGGCAAACGATGACTGACAGTTTGGCAGATTTGCTTTGCCGAAATGCACATCATACATAGATCAGGGGCGGTGGTAGCAGAGCATCTCACACTCTGCAAAATCATCTTTGCAAACTCTGAGATCCCATGATAAATGTAATAGGGAGGCAATCGGGAAGCCGACTGCCTAAATACCGGCAGCCGGCTTCCCAACTGTCTTGACCCGGCAAGGGTGAAATGCCGGGCGTCTAGATATAGACGCCCGCATTTCCCCAACGCCGGGAGACCGGCGCCCGGCATCACGATCGTAGTGATGCCGGGCGCCGCGAGCAGACAGCCGCTGGGGGGAGGGTTAGGTTTAGGGCTCCCGGGGGGACTTAGTGTTAGGCACCCCCCCGGGAGGGTTAGGGTTAGGCTAGGGGGAGGGAGGGTTAGGGTTAGGCACCCCCGGGGGGGGACAGGGTTAGGCACCCCCCCGGGGGACTTAGATTTAGGCAGCGGGGAAGGGGGTGGTTAGGGTTAGGCACTTAGAGAGGGGATTAGGGTTAGGCACTTGGGGGGGGAAGTTAGGGTTAGGCACCCCTAAGGAGGGTTAGGGTTAGGGGGGGTTAGGTTAGGTTAGTGGATACTTACCTATCCACGATCGGGATTTCCAGCGCTGTCGGGCTTCCGCTGCGTCGCACTCTGCTTATGTCGGGCTGCCGCTGACGGGAAACGAACCGCCGGCCATGCGGCCGACGGTATTTCATACCAATTCCATGTAATATGCGAGAGGAGCTTCAGCTGTCTGTAATTTCGTGGAGAGCTAACACTTTACAGCAGAGATTTGGGGGCATGGCTGTTTTGTCTTTGGCAGTCCCGGTTTCCCCTCCTTGGCACCCCTGAGTGTGGTGCAATGACAGTGGAAGTGACAGTAACTGCAGCCATCTCCTCCATTCTCACCAGTGACCAGTGTGCAAACCCTTTATTCCTGTGCACATGGGTTTGGAAAATAGTGCGCATCATGGAGGAAATGTTGCCGAAACCCAGACTCAGCCTATAACTGTAACGAGACGCGTTTTGCACAATCCAGGAGCACTTTGGACAGAAGGGATTTTCTAAGCACATTTCAAACAATGAAAACCAAACAAGCAAAAGGTTCCCTCGTAATGCCTGAAATGGGCAATAAGGCGCGTGCAACCGGAAAGAAATTATGAAAAACAAGAGTAGAACTTTAATCGCTGATTCGCATGTAGCACAAACGCAATTCCAGTTGTATACAGAAGGAATTAACGCCATTGTGGGCCCAGCTCTGATGATAAACTACACATTCTGCCGAATGATAATCCCCAGAAAGGCAAAAAATCGTAAATCGTAAATTATATCGCCATAACTTTACACCCCTGCGAAACAGCTTGTTCTGCCTAAGAGCCGCGCCCGGGTGACAGGAGCCACTGCCAAGAGCCACGCCCGGGTGACAGGGGGCGTGGTCTATTCGCAGGAGGCATGGCCACGCCCCCTTAGGGGAAAAACCACAGAAAAAAAAAAATTTTAGCAGCGTGCTGGAAGGGGGGGCGCTGTGAGCCCCTCAGCCCGGCGCACAGCCAATGGGGGGCACGATCAGCATGATCGCTCCCCCCATAAGCATAGGAGACTGCTCCAGCTGCTTCTTAGTGCCGAACCTGGGCCCCTCCAACAAGCCCGGGACCGGTTAATTTGTACCCGCTCTCCGCCTTTCAGCGGTCCTGCACAAGACCCAATCCATGTGCAATATTTACAAAACGTGTCAGCCTACACAGCTTCCATCACCGGCACATCACTTCAGCTGGCCCAAATGTTCAGCTGGGGGCGCAGGGCTCAGTCTTTCAAGGCTACAGCGCTTAGGGCGATGGCCCTGTCATCCCTTACCTTGAGCCGCCCCTGCCAGTAACGACCATTCAGCCATCGCAGTGAAATAACTAAGGTGCGCACAACTGCGTTTCGTATGTCTGCAAAGATGCGTAAGCAAATAAATAAATACTGCGCTGGTGTGACCCTGTCAGAAACAACAATCAGTTGCATCAATAATAGATATCACATATATTTAATAAAAATTGTCATAAATACAAATACACACACAAAGACACTAGACAATATCAACAAGACTAAACCTAAAAAAAAAAACTAATTGTGTAATAAATGGCTATTAAGTGTGACACAATGTTATCTCATGGAACGATAGATACTGAGGGGGTCATTCAGACCCGGTCGTAAGCGCCGATGCGCTCGGAGCAGGTCGATGGCCCCCCACAGAGCATGCGCACGCCGGCGCCGGCGCCGTCGTGCGCATGCGTGAGACCCGCTACGACCAACAGCGCCGGTCATAGCAGGTCTCAATCCAAAGGGGGCAAGCTGTCGATGTTGATTGACAGCTCGCCCCGTTTGGAAGGCGGGCCGGGGGGGCGGCAGCCCAAACGGGGGCGTTCCCATGGGAATGCCTACCGTTTGGGGGCGGCCCCACTGACATCACTAGTGATGTCAGTGGAGAGCTTCCAGCTCAGACAGAGCCGAAAGCTCTCCGGGGCTTATGACAAGGGAGACCCTACCCTAGGGTCTCGTCGTAACCCACGATGGTGGCGATGGTCTTGACCATCGCGACCATCACCTTAGGCGGTCGTAAGGCTGTGGGTGTTAATTCAAGAGGTCCTCCCCTCATTCAGACCGACCTCACGCTCTGTGCGACCGGCTCTGAATGAGGTCCTTTATATCAAACACAATTGTATCCGATGAAGGTTTTATATAGCAATGTCCCATGTACAAATGAATGTTAATCATGAATTGACAGCCATGATAATGAAAGAAATCCAGCACTTGATATAGGTAACCAATGTATAGTATTGGAATGTTTAAAAACATATATTTAGAACAGTCATAGCCCGCAAGTGTTATAGGAGGAGAAAGGACAGTTGGAGAAATTCAATGACACCTGCTAAGATGTATTGAACCCATTTAGGATTAGTGGATGGAGCCCCCGTGCAGGGGATTTACTGTATTTAAAATGTATTTATTTTTTTATCCTAAGGGGATCTAGCCACGCTTCCCGCGGTTAGGCCACTCCCCCTTCCCCCCTGAGCCCGGCACGGTTCTCAACGCTCCTGGAAACATCTCCACTTCAAATAACCTGCACTTTAGTAAATATACCCCTAAGCTGTTTAATCTGTTTCATATATGGCCCAGTGATAGTCCATGTTCACTGCACAAGCCGGCGAATGAGGGGCAGAGAGTGTGACAATATTAATAACAACAATAATGAGATTTGGAAAGGGGGCAGATGACCACTGGTGGCTGGTTGTGACTGTAAAAGTAGAGTGCTCATTGGTTCTCATGTTTCTGTATACACACAGGGGAGACAAGCATACATTGGCCCTCATTCAGAGCCACTCGCTAGCGGCAGTACGCTCGTTCCGAGCGATGTTCGCACATCTGCGCATGCGTACGGTTTTTAGTACGCATGCGCGAACCAGTCAGTGCGGCCGAAAATCGTTGGTACGCAATATAGCGAGGGCCTGCTATTTTGAGTGACAGAATGAGGCGTATGTGGGTGGTAACAGGGGAAGGTGCTTGAAAACGGGGAGTGGAGATCCGAACGCAGGCGTGCTTAAAGGTCAAAACGGGCGTTTAAAGGGAGTGCATAATTAATACAGCAGCGCCACTGACCACGTCACTTGGTTTTTTTAAACTCAGAACTGCTCGCAAAATAGCGGTTGAAAACACCAACCACAAGAATAGCGAGCAGTTCATACGCTGTACGATGTACTCGATTAATCTAATAAATAGCGGACATGACGTATGGTGCGTGCGGCCAGGGGGCGTTTTTATCAAATAAACGAGCGTATGTTTTGCTCGCTCGTTCAGACTTAGAGGTGGGAACAGACTGCAATTTGCGAACGGATCATTTGAATAGCCACCCCTTGTTTTTGAACGAACGACCACAAATAGCGAACGGCTCTGAATCAGGCCCATTGTTAGTAATTAAGCATTATAGAATTAGTCAATCATTGACTCATGTTGTTCTATATATGTCCTTATCTATGAATTGCTAATTACTCCATGAGGAAAGGCGACATGTCCATAGTATGATGAGGTCTGGGTTTATCATTTGTTCAGTATGATGACTCGATCATTACAATGTCAGGAAATCTGTATGTAGTAATCATATACAGTATTACAATCATGATCTATATATTCGTGTATAGAGTGTTTTGATTAAAAGTGTGTATATAGTGATCATGTATCCGACTCCACGGTCTGTATGTTCGTGTATACAGCAAGATGTTTGCCTTATTATATTCGTTAAAGTATACAGTATATAGTAATTGTATATGATATATTTATTTCCTGCTCCCGCCTTGTGTATATTTTGTGAAATCCAGATCTTGTTGTATTGTTATGTCTGTTTCATGATGACTGTAATTACTTGTTTCTGACATTAACCATACTTGTGCTGATTTTGATAAAGAACCCTGTGAAATATATGTCCCTATTGTATATCCGTATCCTCCATTCATCCCTTCTCCAAAAGATGGTTCAGTGATACTTGTATCTAGCTGGTTATTATCAGGAGTATTAGCCCTTTAAAGGATGGTCTGGATCTCTAAATCTATATTCAAGCCTTTAGGTATTAGTGTCTTTAGGGTAATAATCCATTTGATCTCTTCTTTACTGAGCGCTTTGTCGTAGTTTCCTCCTCTCCAGTTTCTTTTCGCCTCCTTGATCCCTATGAAGAATAGTTTGGTCTTATCTGGATTGTGTTCAGTCTTATGGGGGGTATCCACTTAGCGATTTAAACAAGCGATTGCACGATAACGATGTCGTTATCGTGCAATCGCTTGCAAATCGCGCATGCATCGGGCATGTTTTGGACGGAAGCGATGCCCACGATGAGCGTGCCCGCGGGTCGCTTCCGACATCCGACATCGCCCGTACATGCAGGTCAACCTGACGATCTCGTCAGGTTCTGCATGTGCGGGGATGAGGGATGTGCCGGGACTGAACGAGTGAACATTCAGTCTAGGCACATCACTAGCTATACAAACGAGAGCACAATTGCAATGTCGCAATCGTGCTCTCATTTGTATATCGCTAAGTGGATACCCCCCATTAGTATGAAACACTGTGGAGCTTATTCAGACCCGCTCGCTAGGATGTGAAGGCTCCTAGCTGGCCAATATTTGCAATCTGCGCATGAGTATGCATTGCAATGTGCAGGCACGAACCACTGCGAAATATCAGGAAGCGCCGCTCGCCCGGCATAGACAGCCCAGCTGAATGAGTGACAGGAGAAGCCGTTTGTGGGTGGTAACAGGGGCTGGCCAGTGGAAACAGAAGTGGAGGTGCAGAGAGTGGGAGAGTGGAGGTGCAAACGCAGGCGTGCCTGAGCGTCTCAATGCCGTTTCAGAGGCGTGCATAATTAAGAAGCAGCGTCATAGTACACGTCACCTGGTTGTATTTCACACTGAATTGATCGCCGTGCTTGCGGCAGGGTATAGTCAACCTCAAGCGCTGCGATCGCATCCGATTGTACTCGATGTACCATTGTTTTCATGCACTGCTCAAGCAGGCGAATGATGGGCAGAGGGGGTGCCAATATTAATAACAACAATATTGAGATTTGGAAGGGGGCAGATGACCATTGGTGGCTGGGTGTGACTGTAAAAGTAGAGTGTTGCCCCTGGGGGTTAACATTTTCCTACAGGTATAACTCACCTCTAATTATTATTATTATTTTGCTGATTGATAACTTTGACGTAACGCTCTTTGCCAATTTCTGTCCTGCAATAAAAAACAGTTTTTGTCACAAATATTCCATTTTTCTTTCTATTTCCAGCCTCTCCATGATCTTCTAACAGACTCTGCCAATGTCATGCGTGGCGAGGACATCATTCTGGCCCTGAAGGCGCTAGGGAATTCCGGACAACTGGCCAGTTTAAAGTATATCCTGAAGTTCCTCCCGCGATTATCATCAATGGCTTCCCACCTGCCATTACCGATTCAGGCTGCTGCCGCTATGGCCCTGAAAAACGTAGCACTGAAAGATCCCACCAAGGTATCTTTACACAATTGGCCATTTACAGTATTTAATGTTTATTTCCTGTACCTGTATTTTCATCTATGGCTTAAATGTGCACAAAGTACCTGTCTGATGCTACTCAGTCTGACTTGTCTATGTAATCAGCCTATGTACAGAGGCGCCGTACATGTTCTCTCCACGTTCCTGGTCCTCATCTGTCCAGGCATGAGTGTGCATGTCACACCTAATGTGCATGGTGCATGCAGTTGGGGCCGCACGTGCCACAGCCGCGATTAGGTCATCACGCAAACGTGCGCGGTGACCTTATTTAGATCAGGCTCCAATTTTAGAAATATATATAACTAATAACTATGACTTATAAGTGCCTGCCTGACACTGTACAGGGGTTAGTGGAGAGCGTACGTGTAATGTGGTTTATATGATATATTAACCAGATGTTGGAACATCACACATGATGAAAGAGTTGTCCGTGTGATTCTATGCATCTCTAGCACTTAACTCATTGGACCTCATTCCGACCCGCTCGCTAGCGCTGTGCGGTCGCAAGCAGCCCGATGGTTTGCGAACGCGCATGCACACACTTTTTTCTGCGTGTGGGTGAACTACTCTGTGTGATCGCAGCCCACTTGCTCGCCCAGCAAAGACAGCCCAGTGAAATCAGTGACAGGAGAGGCCGTTTGTGGGTGGTAACAGGGGCAGTGTAGTAAAAACGGGGGTGTGGAGGTGCGAACGCAGGCGTGCCTCGGTGTTTCAACGCCGTTTTTAAGGCATGCATAATTAACAGGCAGCGTCGTAGTACACGTCACATGCCGTTTTTTTTACACTGAAGTCCTCACGGTGCTTGCAGCAGGGTAAGGCAACCACAAGCGCTGCAATCGCTACCGATGGTGCTCGATGTACCAATGTTTTAATACACTTCCTGGAGATGACGTGCGCTAGTGGACGTCTCTACATAGGCTAATGGGTGTATGCATACTCAGAGCGATCGCTCGCAGAGCCAAAGTGGGCGTGCTTATGCCTTGGCAAGCGATCACTTCCCATGCCATCACTTTGACAAATTTGTATACGCATGAATGCCAGCGATCGTATCTAGCGAGCGGATCTGAAATAGGTCCATTATACGATAATAAGACATAAAACTTATGAGGGGGGAAAGAATAATATTTTCTGTCTATACAATTCTAGGCACAGTCTGTAATGTATGATGAAAAATGATTTTAAAGCATTTCTGTAGTACTGACTGTGTGATATGCAGACAAATGACTTTCCTGCATATTGCTGGTTGTGTTATGCTGAGTACGTAAGACACAGCATTTAGTCCGGGATCATAGCAAAGGAGATTGGCCCCTATGTCTGTCATGTGCTGTGCATTCTATTCTGCTACAGGCTTGGGTACAGGATGCCGACACGTTGGGAGCCTGACGGTCAGAATCCTGATGCCAGCATCCCGACAGGGTTAGGATACCGACACCTGTCAGTCAGTATCCTAACCCACCCCCTCTCCCTACCCCTAACCTTCTCTCCACGCTGCCTAAACCTAACCCTCCCCCCTAGTGCCTAACTCTAACCTCCCCCCTTAGTGCCTAACCCTCCTCCTAACCCCACTACCTACCGGGATTCTGGCAGGTGATTGGCCGGGATTACAATGCCGGCATTCTAAGCATCGGTATCCCGACTGTTGGGATTATAACTACGTCCCCTGCTACATATAAGGCTTTGTCCCCATCTCCCATCCAGGAAGCTAGGCAGTTATCAGTCTTTACCAATTATTTAGGTATGTGATACAATAGTTCAATAGCTTTTGTTTCAAATAGTAAAATAGTAATTAAGTGACTGAATGATCCCATGACAACAATTATATTAGATTTGCATTTATGCTTTTTTTAAATATATTTTTTCATTCTTCATTAACTACTTGGTGAAATGTCACAAACAGAGTAAATGTCATAAACGCTGTCCATTTTCCCATCCTTCCTTTCAGGTCTTTGATATTTGCCTGCAGTTATGTATGGACCTGCAGCAACATCCAGTGCTCCGCATGATAGCTGCCGCGATTATCATGGACAACAGGCCGCCGCCTGCCATTGTCATGACCATTGCTAAATCTCTGGTGAACGAGGCCGATGTGCAAGTGGGGAATTTTGTGTACACTTTACTGAAGAGGCTGAGTAAGAGTTCCACCCCTGATCTGCATGAAGTGTAAGTTTGTAGCATGTCTTTGCATAGACCTGGCACCCTCAGATGCTCAGAAACTGTGCCAGCCAATGTTGGCCACATGCATCAGTGGTACAGTCCAAGGCATTGTAGGGTTATAGTCCAAGACAATGTAGGGTTACAGTCCATTGTAGGGTTACAGTCCAAGACATTGTAGGGTTACAGTCCAAGACATTGTAGGGTTACAATCCAAGACATTGTAGGGTTATAGTAGTCCAAGATGTTGTACTGTACAATCCAAGACATTGTAGAGTTATAGTAGTACAAGACATTGTAGGGGTTTAGCCCTAGACATTGCGGGTTATAGTAGACCAAGACATTGTAGAGTTTTAGTCCAAGACATTGTAGGGTTATAGCCCAAGACATTGTTGGGTTACAGCCCAAGACATTGTATGATTACAATCCAAGACATTGTAGGGTTATAGTAGTCTAAGACGCTGTAGGGTTACAATCCAAGACATTGTAGGGTTATAGTAGACCAAGACATTGTAGAGTTTTAGTCCAAGACATTGTAGGGTTATAGCCCAAGACATTGTAGGGTTACAGTCCATGACATTGTAGGGTTATACCCCAAGACATTGTAGGGTTACAGTCCAAGACATTGTAGGTTTATACCCCAAGACATTGTAGGGTTACAGTCCAAGACATTGTAGGTTATTGACATTAGCTTGAGAAGAAAGAATGGGGAAAGCCAATTATTTCTCAACCAGAAGACCTCTGGCTATGCAGTCTCTCACTACTTGTAATAATGCATAAATGGAAAGCCAAGATCATGGTCTACAAACTTTAAATAATGGTTCACAACTCCAGTTGACACCATCACCATAATTTTGTAAGCAGAAGACCCCAATTTGATGCTCCCCTCTTGAATAGGTCATAAGGAGGCTCAGATCACTAATCTCTCATAAGTCTTAAGGTGGGTACACATAACCGATGGTGCCGGTGCACAACATACCGGGCTGGCGGTACACACTGTATGATCCGGTGACTGACTGCCCTATATGTCGGTGTTGGCAGCTAGGTCGCTCCGTCGTCCGTGCATGTGCAATTCTGCACGTGCAGAGAACCCATTTGCAAAGTGAGTGACAGGTAGTTTGGGGGAGGTAATCGGGGGAAGGGTCAGAAAAACGCAGGTGTGCCTGAGTGTTTAAACGCCGTTACATGCATGTGCATAAATTAACCATTGTGATCGCATATACGCAGCACGAGAGCTCTCTGCATGTCAGGGGAACCTCTGTATTTAAGACAGGTCAGACCTTCCACAAGGCAAGCATGGCTGGTCGATGTGCGTCAATGTTACTGATATTTATGCTGATATAGGACTTCAGATGCAGACGAAAAGGCAGCATTGGGGCGTCACTATGCTCGGCGCAGAACTACATATTACCTCCCAGGGAGTGGAACTAACTCTGGGAACATACCACTGCATGCGCATTGGTGTGATCGAGTTGGGAGCTTAATCATCTGTTTGTTACTAGGGCGGCTGTCTGCAACCTGGCAATTACACTGCTGAAGTCGAAATTTGAAGAAACAAGAAACGAATTTCGCAGTGGATTCACCTACGACACATTTACAGGTACAGCGACAATCTTGCGTAAATAATCTTAAGCGCAGGAATTATCAGGCAGCTATTATTCAATTACCAATTGATAAGCCACTTTAATTTGATATTAGGATTATTTTTTGGAGCACTTTTGGGGGTTACACCACCCTTCAACAGATGAGCCAGCCGGAAAAGAAGCACATGGTACTATTTCACCAATTAACATTTTCGCAATGGGGCCACATTTTTTGCAATTTCACAAAATACCCTGTTTTGCATTACGATAGCTCTATTCCAATAACTAGACTTTTTAAACATATTTTGACTAGATATATTTTTAATGTAATCTGCCCTGTATTGATCTGATCATTATTGACCTAATTGCAAAGAGACGCTTTAACTATATAATTCTATTCTGCCTATTTAATTTGTAACTGTGGGCCTGATTCAGAGCCGCTCGTAAGCGGCCGCTCGTTCGTTCCGAGTGATGTTTGCACAACTGCGCATGCGTACGGATCGTAATACGCATGCGTGAACCAGTCAGTGCGGCCGAAAATCGTTTGTTCACTAAATAGCGAATGCCTGCTATTTTGAGTGACAGGAGGAGGCGTATGTGGGTGGTAACAGCTGAAGGTGCTTGAAAACGGGGAGTGGAGATCAGAACGCAGGCGTGCTTAAAGGTCAAAACGGGCGTTTTAAGGGTGTGTATAATTAATACAGCAGCGTCACTGACCACATCACTTGGTTATTTTATAGTCAGAACTGCTCGCAAGATTGCGGTAGGAAAAACCAACCACAAGAATAGCGAGCAGTTAATACGCTGTTTGATGTACTCGTTTAATCTAATAAACAGCGGACATGACGTATGATGCGAGCGGCCTGAGGGCGTATTTTTCCAAAAAACGACCGCATGTTTTGTTCGCTCGTTCAGCCCTAGAGGCGTGAACAGACCGCAAAGAGCGAACGGTTCATTTGAATAGCCACCCCTTTTTTCTGAATGAGCGAGCGCAAATAGCGTCCGGCTCGGAATCAGGCCCAGTGCGTCAAACTGCCTTTTACTTACTTAATGACGGTTTTAGTAATAACATTTGTTTTTTTATCTCAGATTCCCTCGTGTCAGGGTTTGAGAGCACGTTTAACATACTGCAGAGCCCAGGTGACGTCCTCCCTGTGGCCGTTCTCGGCAGGCTCAAAACTCACTTCTTAGGGGTCTTCACCGATCTGTTTGAGGTAAGAAATCTCTTTGTCCCTGTACCAGAAGCACAAATACATTATTTTGCAATTCAATGTTTGCATTTCATTGTGATTCTATAGATTGGCTGTCATGCTGAAGGACTTCAGGAATTATTAATGAACAGACATTTCTTCTCCTCTGAAAGCAGCCTGCAAAACATAAAGAAAATGATGGATCTGATGAAAAAGGTAGGACATTGCACAAGAGCTGAAATCGTGTTTTTGTATTAAACCTGGACATACAGGACACCGGGAGACAATCACATAAAGCAACAGCACGCCGTGCATATCAATGATACAACTGCCATAAAATATTCTACAAGGAATTGCAAATACACAAATAAGTGTCATGTATAGATGTAAAACTTGGAATTTTCAAGACGCATTAATGTTTAATCACCTGAAAGGGTCATAATTAAATACCAAGTAAAGGCAAACTGCTACCACACATACACACAAACACACATACACACAGACACACACACACATACATAGACACAGTGCCAGATTAAGGTCCACAAGGGCCTGGAGCTGAAATTTATGAAGGGCCTATTGTGTGCCGCCGCAAAAGGTGTGTTCATCACTGCGATTGGGGGATGTAGTCAAAATACCGACGGACGGGATTCCGTCTGTTGAAATCCCGGCGTCGTAATCCCAACCCGGGACTAAACATAGGCGGCTAAATCCCAAATCCAGCCTACACATCGACGCCGGAATCCTGACATAGGACATTCAGATCAAAGGCAAGCGGGGCGCCCTTAGCTGTTAGCCACAGGAAGGGGGGGTTTAGGGTTAGGTACCACTGGGGGGGTTAGGGTTAGGCCCCACTGGTGGGGGGAGTTAGGGTTAGGCACTAAGGGGGGACGGTTAGGTTTAGGCACCAAGAGGGGAGGGTTAAGGTTAGGCCCTAACTGTTAGGGTGCAAGAAGGGAGGGTAAGGAAGAGAAAGGGGGAGGGTTTGTATACTTACCCGACCCCCGTCGGAAATCTGAGCATCACGACTGCCAGGTAATCATACCCAACCCGTGCGGGTGTGACTAGTGATGTGGGGGAGTAACCAGTATTGTGGGGGTGTTGTCTGCACAGGGATGTGGCCTGTCCTGTGTGGTGTGACTAGCCCCTATCTTTAAAAACCTCAATCTCTTTTCCCTTTTCACTTATATCAATAGTGTAAAGCGAGATTCAGCAAAGGAACAACTTCTTGTTAAAATGGCACATGGTGATGACGTAAATCTGAAAATATCTCTATTAAAGAGCACATGGGTCACCTAGTGATGTCATGAATGTGCCATCGCTATCTCTCTCTCTATATTTATATAAAAATACCTGATCTTCTTAATAGTTATAGGGGGGAATTCAGGGCCTGATTCAGAGCCGCTCGTAAGCGGCCGCTCGTTCGTTCCGAGCGATGTTCGCACAACTGCGCATGCGTACGGGTTTTAGTACGCATGCGCGAACCAGTCAGTGCGGTTGAAAATCGTGTGCCTGCTAATTTGAGTGACAGAGTGGGGCGTTTGTGGGTGGTAACAGGGGAAGGTGCTTGAAAACGGGGAGTGGAGATCAGAACGCAGGCGTGCCAAAAGGTCAAAACGGGCGTTTTAAGGGTGTGCATAATTAACAAAGCAGCGTCATCGTCCACGTCAGTTAGGTGTCTTTTAGCCAGAACTGCTCGCATGATTGCGGTAGGAAAATGCAACCACAAGAATAGCGAGCAGTTCATACGCCTTTCGATGTACTCGATTAATCAAATAAATAGCGGAGATGACGTATGATGCGAGCGGCCAGGGGGCGTTTTTTACAAAAAAAGGTCCACATGTTTTGTTCGCTCGTTCAGACATAGAGGCGTCAACAGACCGCAAAGAGCGAACGGTCAATTTAAATAGCCAGCCCCTTTTTCTAAACGAGCGAGCGCAAATAGCGTCCGGCTCTGAATGAGACCCTCAATTCAGTGCAATGTAGAATAGCCGCGGGAGAGAGCTCCTGCAGCTATTCAATACACCGCGCTGTTTAGGCGGCTAAAGGATTTCTTCTCCCACCCCCCTGGGGATGCGAGGAGAAATCTGACAAAAGTGCTGGGCGCGCAGCTGTTTGCCGGCTTAGCGCAGTGCTAATAGCCACGCGCCTGCCACTTTAGTTGGAGAATGCCGGTTACAGCACCTTAACTCCCAGGTTGTCGCGAGAACTGGCATTCTCTGACTTACCTGCTTCACGACAAGGCACACAGTTCATTGAATAGCTGTGGGAGCTCCCTCCCGCGGTTATTCATCATCGCACTGAATTGAATTCCCCCCATACTGAGGTGTTAGATCTTGAAACCATAGTGAGATCCAAAACAGAGTCACTTGGGGCCTGATTTTGCAGTGCTAATGGTACTGCCCCACCGCAAGAAACGGAAAGTGGGAATCTCAGTATTAATGAAATTGTCAAAAAAAAGAAAATAAATATATATATTAAAATTTAAATCTTGTCAGTGCCTGTATACCAGTAATAACTGCTCGCCGCAGCCAGCAGGTAACAACATTGTGGGCTTGATCGATTAGCAGAAGCCAAACAGCCGGCAATACTGACACCTCAGGAGGATCAATCACCCGGCCAGGCCCCCTTCACAGAGCAGTGGGTGTGCTCACTGGGCGGACACGGCTGCTTCAGGGATTGGTGGTGTGGTGACACCTATGTGACGTCACACATACAGGCATATCTAGGATTAATGGCACACAGGGCAAAGAAAACTGCCTAAACCTAACCTCCCTGCACACTAACCCTAACCCTCCCCCTAACCCCGCTAATTACCTTCGGGATTCCAGAGGTCGGGTTGCCAGCACCAGGATTCTGACAGGTGTCGGGATTCCAGTGGCGGCATTCTGTCCCCGGGAATCCCCGCAGCTGGGATATTTACCACATCTCCATGCGGGATGGGCAAAGGATGCTGGCGCTCGGGATCCTGCATCCCATTGCTTGTGTTGTGTGTAAACTGTGTATGCCCTGGACTGACCTCAAAAGATATTAGATCCTTAATTTAGTGGCAAAAAGGCCTCTCAATCCTCTACATATATATATAGATAGAGAGAGAGAGAGAGGGGGGGGAGGGGTAAAGAGAGAGAGGGGGGGAAGAGAGAGGGGGGGAAGGGGGGGAAGAGAGAGCGAGGGGAGGAGGGGGGGGAAGAGAGAGAGAGGGGGGAGGGGAGAATAGATAGAGGGGGGAGAGAAAGAGGGGGAAGAGAGAGGGGGGGAGGGGGGAGAGAGAGAGGGGGGAGGGGGGAAAAGAGAGAGAGAGGGGGGGAAGGGGAGATAGGGGGGGAAGAGAGAGAGAGGGGGGAGGGAGAGAGAGAGAGGGGGGGAGGGGGGGAAGAGAGAGAGGGGGGAGGGGGAAGAGAGAGAGGGGGGAGGGGGGGAAGAGAGAGAGGGGGGGAAGGGGAGATATGGGGGAAGAGAGAGAGAGGGGGGAAGGGGGAGATAGGGGGAAGAGAGAGGGGGGAGAGATAGAGACAGGGGGGAGGGGGAGAGAGAGAGGGGGGAGGGGGAGAGAGAGAGAGGGAGGGGGAGAGAGAGAGAGGGAGGGGAGAGAGAGGGGAAGAATCCCCCTTATTTAGTGATGTATGGCAACACCACAAATATGAGAAAAGAAAGGTGGCACTCTCCAATGCAAAGGTGAAAAAAAAAAAACGTTTAAATGTAAATTAACATCGGTATAGATAAGTCGACGTTTCAAATCCTACCGGCTTTTTCATCAGGACTGTACATACGGGGTGTGCGCTGGCAGCGCCGTGCTGTGACGTCAATCTGGCATTGGAGCTCCCTGGTGTAATCCATGATGAGTAGGCAGGCACTAGGCAGACTGTAGACACTGCCCGCCGAGCCATGCTGCAGCCCTGATTTCCCCCTTCATGGTGTGAATCGCAGCAGGGAAGGGGCGGAGCATCGGACAGCAACTGAAGATGGCCACTCGCAGCCTGCTGGGGTGGAGGGGGGCGTGGCCTAACACCCCCTTCCTAGGGTGACACGCCGCGGGGGGAGGGGCAGTGCATCGGACAGCCACTTGCTGGGAGGGGGGGGTGCTCGCGTCCCGCGGTCCGGGGGGCGGGGCATCGGACGGCCACTCGCAGCCTGGTAAAAAATCCTGACTACAACAGTCGGTGTTGACTGATGCAAGATGCGATGGGCCTATTTTGACAGGCGGCCTGGAGCTGTAGCTCCATCCGCCCCATTGCTAATCCGGCCCTGCATAGACACACACATACATAGACACAGACACACATGGACAACCACATACACATAGACAACCACATAAACATAGACATACATAGAAACACACACACATACATACACGGACACACACACAGAGAGACACACACATAGACACACACAGACACACACATAGACACACACATACATAGACACACAACTACACATAGACACATAATATAAAAAAATATATATATTGTCTCCCTATTTCTACAGGCATGTAAACTGAACTACCCCCAGTGTAAGTGTAATATATTTTTATTTTCCTCGGTTTGGGGGACTGGCTATGATCTTTTTAGGTGGTGACTAACCCCGTGTTGGGAATAAGACATGATCTATATGGACTGTCTTCATTCTTATGTTGGAAAAATATAAAAGATCTATCATCCCAGTAAATTAAAGGTGGAGTGTAGGTATCAGTTGTTAAAAAGCGTAATGCAGTATAGATAGCCCAATTTGAATATATGTAAATTATGTTACCCATAATGCATTTTGTTTGTTTTTGATTCAATGTTTTTAAGCTTTTCCTGTGTTTTTGCATAAATAAATTTATATATAGTGGTTTGCAATGGAGTAAGTTCTATAAAATATATATATATATATATTACAAAGAGAAATAAAAATTATACTCTCCCTATTTCTTCACATGTGTGAATTAAACTACTCCCAGTGTGTGTTATTTTTTTTTTTAGTAGAAGCAGTCATTGGAGAGGGGTGCCAGTCCCTTAGTTTGCCATGGGCGCTCGGACCCCTAGATACTCCCCTGATAGATAGATATGACATAGATAGATAGATAGATGTGACATAGATAGATAGATAGATAGATAGTTAGATGGACAGATATGAGATAGATAGCTATGACATAGATAGATATGAGATAGATATGACATAGATAGATAGATAGCTATGACATAGGTTGATAGATAGATAGATAGATATGACATAGATAAATAAATATGATATAGATAGATATGATATAGATAGATAGATATGACATAGATAGATAGATAGATAGATAGATAGATAGATAGATATGACATAGATAGATAGATATGAAATAGATAGATAGATAGATGTGACATAGATAGATAGATAGATAGATAGATAGATAGATAGATAGATAGATAGATAGATATGCCATAGATAGATAGATAGATATGAGATAGATAGATAGATAGATAGATGGACAGATATGAGATAGATAGCTATGACATAGATAGATATGAGATAGATAGATAGATATGACATAGATAGATAGATAGCTATGACATAGGTTGATAGATAGATAGATAGATATGACATAGATAAATAAATATGATATAGATAGATAGATATGATATAGATAGATAGATATGAGATAGATAGATATGACATAGATAGATAGATAGATAGATAGATAGATAGATAGATAGATATGACATAGATAGATAGATATGAAATAGATAGATAGATAGATGTGACATAGATAGATAGATAGATAGATAGATAGATAGATAGATAGATATGCCATAGATAGATAGATAGATATGAGATAGATAGATAGATAGATAGATATGATATAGATAGATATGAGATAGATAGTTAGTTAGATAGACAGATATGAGATAGATAGCTATGACATAGATAGATATGAGATAGATAGATAGATAGATAGATAGATAGATAGATAAAACTTACCCTACTCCATTCTCTGTGTTATTTTCTCCTGGTACACGCATGCATGGCATGTGAAGTGGGGGCAGACATGCGTAATGACCTTATCTGGATCAAACTCAGATTTTATACATATACAGTATGTGCTCAGTATACAGTATATGTATGTACAGTACTTGTCAAATGTCTGAGCACGCCCCCTGAAATCGAAAAGAAGCTTGTTTATCGTACATTCTGCTACTTGTGCTGCTTTCTTATGTTCCAAATTGTCAACAAGTTTCCTGAAAGCTCAAGCTAGTCAAAAATGCCCAAAAAGAACTGTTGGTTAAGTGTGGAAACATGTTCTCAAATTATTGTTTTGAGGGAAGAAGGTTATTCTTTGCGGCAAATCCACAAATGGTTCATGGTATCCGTTGGGGGCGTACATCGGGCTATTGAATGAAAGTCAAAAACCTGTCAATATGTGACAAGAAAACGAAGTGGTCGTCCAAAAACAACTGTGTGAGGACAACTTCATTGTGACTACTAGCAAGCATAACAGACGTTTGAACGCTCCGGAATAGGAAGGGAGTTGCGGAAAAGTCGTTCCCAGCCTGTGTCCGATAGGACGGTGGCCAGGCTCTTGCAGGAATATGGCCTTAGTGGTAGGGTTGCAGTAAGAAAACCACTTCTACGTGCTACAAACTTAGCAAAAAGGTACGCATGGGCTAAGAAGCATAAGGATTGGACTGAGGAACAGTGGAAGAGGGTGCTTCGGACCGACAAATCAAAAATTTGTACTTTTATCTCGCATCGCCGGACTTTTGTGTGTCGTCGTCCAGGTGAGCGCTTTCTCCCAGATTGTGTAGCGTCAACAGTAAATCATGGAAGAGGCAATGTGATGGTTTGGAGATGTTTCGCGGGCAACCAAGTTGGTGACTTAGTCAGAATCGACGGAATAATGGATCAAAAGGTGTACCACAACATACTAGTGCGTCATGCGATTCCCTCCGGAAGGCGACTTGTAGGTCAGAACTTCACGCCCCCTGAAATCGAAAAGAAGCTTGTTTATCGTACATTCTGCTACTTGTGCTGCTTTCTTATGTTCCAAATTGTCAACAAGTTTCCTGAAATCTTCAGCTAGTCAAAAATGGCCAAAAAGAACTGTTGGTTAAGTGTGGAAACATGTTCTCAAATCATTGTTTTGAGGGAAGAAGGTTATTCTTTGCGGCAAATCCACAAATGGTTGATGGTATCCGTTGGGGGCGTACGTCGGGCTATTGAATGAAAGTCAAAAACCTGTCAATATGTGACAAGAAAACGAAGTGGTCGTCCAAAAACAACTGTGTGAGGACAACTTCATTGTGACTACTAGCAAGCGTAACAGACGTTTGAATGCTCCGGAATAGGAAGGGAGTTGCGGAAAAGTCGTTCCCAGCCTGTGTCCGATAGGACGGTGGCCAGGCTCTTGCAGGAATATGGCCTTAGTGGTAGGGTTGCAGTAAGAAAACCACTTCTACGTGCTACAAACTTAGCAAAAAGGTACGCATGGGCTAAGAAGCATAAGGATTGGACTGAGGAACAGTGGAAGAGGGTGCTTCGGACCGACAAATCAAAAATTTGTACTTTTATCTCGCATCGCCGGACTTTTGTGTGTCGTCGTCCAGGTGAGCGCTTTCTCCCAGATTGTGTAGCGCCAACAGTAAATCATGGAGGAGGCAATGTGATGGTTTGGAGATGTTTCGCAGGCAACCAAGTTGGTGACTTAGTCAGAATCGACGGAATAATGGATCAAAAGGTGTACCACAACATACTAGTGCGTCATGCGATTCCCTCCGGAAGGCGACTTGTAGGTCAGAACTTCACGCCCCCTGAAATCGAAAAGAAGCTTGTTTATCGTACATTCTGCTACTTGTGCTGCTTTCTTATGTTCCAAATTGTCAACAAGTTTCCTGAAATCTTCAGCTAGTCAAAAATGGCCAAAAAGAACTGTTGGTTAAGTGTGGAAACATGTTCTCAAATTATTGTTTTGAGGGAAGAAGGTTATTCTTTGTGGCAAATCCACAAATGGTTGATGGTATCCGTTGGGGGCGTACGTCGGGCTATTGAATGAAAGTCAAAAACCTGTCAATATGTGACAAGAAAACGAAGTGGTCGTCCAAAAACAACTGTGTGAGGGCAACTTCATTGTGACTACTAGCAAGCGTAACAGACGTTTGAATGCTCCGGAAATAGGAAGGGAGTTGCGGAAAAGTCTTTCCCAGCCTGTGTCTGACGACTTGTGGGTCAGAACTTCGTTTTCCAACAAGATAACGATCCAAAACATATGTCCAAGTTGTGTACTAATTATTTGCAAAAAAAAGACGACGCTCAAGTCGTAACAAAAATGGAATGGCCACCTCAATCACCAGATGTTTCACCCATCGAGCTTTTGAGTGGACGAACTAGACGGGGAAGTCCAAAAACAGATGCCAACCAACACTGAGGGCCTCTGGGAGGCTCTTCAAAGCTACTGGAGTCGAATAGATCGCCGAAAGCTGGAAAAATTAGTAAATAGGATGCCAATGATATGCAAAGCGCTTATCAAAGCTAAGGGTCGTCACTTTAATGAAAGCAGACTACCTAAAACTAAGTAAACAAATTTGCCTAAAAGTCAAAACAAGTATTTTTTTTGTTTCCTTGTTTTTCAAATTGTTGTTTATTTGTAAACAAAGCCAAAAAAGCAGGTTTTATTTAGTTACTGTGCAGTTAAATTGAAAATTCCTTAAAATATACTGGTGTGCTCAGACTTTTGACAAGTACTGTGTGTATATATATATATATATATATATATATATATATATCAGTGGTGTGCGGTCAGGAGAGGCAGGTGAAGCAGAGCCTTTCCTGCCATGCTTAGGTATACTCCAGGGTTTTGACTATAAAAATAATAAGAAAAATGTAAAGAGAGAAGTATAGATATTTTCTTTGTATTATTCTAGTCATTTTTATAGTCAAAACTCTGGAGTAAAAAGTGTATGGCAGGTGAGGCACTGCCTCCCCCGTCACTGCCTGCCCCCATCACTGCCTCCCCTGTCACTGCCTCCTCCTGTCACTGCCTCCCCCGTCACCACCTCCCCCTGTCACTGCTTCCCCCGTCACTGCCTCCCCCATCACTGCCTACCCTCTCACTGCTTCCCCCGTCACTGCTTCCACCGTAAGTGCCTCCCCCGTCACTGCCTGCCTCCGTCACTGCCTCCCCCGTCACTGCCTCCCCCATCACTGCCTCCCCTCTCACTGCTTCCCCCATCACTGCCACCCCCATCACTGCCTCCCCTCTCACTGCTTCCCCGTCACTGCCTCCCCCATCACTGCCTCCCTCGTCACTGCCTGCCTCCGTCACTGCCTCCCCCATCACTGCCTGCCCCGTCACTGCCTCCCCCGTCACTGCCTCCCCCTGTCACTGCCTCCCTGTCACTGCCACCCCTGTCACTGCTTCTGCTGTCACTGCCTCCCCTGTCACTGCTTCCCCTGTCACTGCCTCCCCCTGTCACTGCCTCCCCCTGTCACTGCCTCCCCCTGTCACTGCCTCCCTGTCATTGCCTCCCCCGTCACTGCCTCCCCCATCACTGCCTCCCCCGTCACTGCCTCCCCTGTCACTGCCTCCCCCTGTCACTGCCTCCCTGTCACTGCCTCCCTGTCACTGCCACCCCTGTCACTGCCTCTGCTGTCACTGCCTCCCCCTGTCACTGCCTCCCCCTGTCACTGCCTCCCCCCTGTCACTGCCTCCCTCGTCACTGCCTCCCCCATCACTGCCTCCCCAGTCACTGCCTGCCTCCATCACTGCCTCCCCTGTCACTGCCTGCCCCCGTCACTGCCTCCCCTGTCACTGCCTCCCCTGTCACTGCCTCCCCCTGTCACTGCCTCCCCCGTCACTGCCTCCCCCGTCACTGCCTCCCCCTGTCACTGCCTCCCTGTCACTGCCACCCCTGTCACTGCCTCCCCTGTCACTGCCTCCCCTGTCACTGCTTCCCCTGTCACTGCTTCCCCTGTCACTGCCTCCCCCGTCACTGCCTCCCCCATCACTGCCTCCTCCGTCACTGCCTGCCTCCGTCACTGCCTCCCCCATCACTGCCTGCCCCGTCACTGCCTCCCCTGTCACTGCCTCCCCCGTCACTGCCTCCCCGGTCACTGCCTCCTCCTGTCACTGCCTCCCCCATCACCGCCTCCCCCTGTCACTGCTTCCCCCGTCACTGCCTCCCCCATCACTGCCTACCCTCTCACTGCTTCCCCCGTCACTGCTTCCACCGTAAGTGCCTCCCCCGTCACTGCCTGCCTCCGTCACTGCCTCCCCCGTCACTGCCTCCCCCATCACTGCCTCCCCTCTCACTGCTTCCCCCATCACTGCCTCCCCCATCACTGCCTCCCCTCTCACTGCTTCCCCGTCACTGCCTCCCCCATCACTGCCTCCCCCGTCACTGCCTGCCTCCATCACTGCCTCCCCCATCACTGCCTGCCCCGTCACTGCCTCCCCTGTCACTGCCTCCCCCGTCACTGCCTCCCCCTGTCACTGCCTCCCTGTCACTGCCACCCCTGTCACTGCTTCTGCTGTCACTGCCTCCCCTGTCACTGCTTCCCCTGTCACTGCTTCCCCTGTCACTGCCTCCCCCTGTCACTGCCTCCCCCTGTCACTGCCTCCCTGTCATTGCCTCCACCGTCACTGCCTCCACCATCACTGCCTCCCCCCTCACTGCCTCCCCTGTCACTGCCTCCCTGTCACTGCCTCCCTGTCACTGCCACCCCTGTCACTGCCTCTGCTGTCACTGCCTCCCCCTGTCACTGCCTCCTCCTGTCACTGCCTCCCCCCTGTCACTGCCTCCCTCGTCACTGCCTCCCCCGTCACTGCCTCCCCAGTCACTGCCTGCCTCCATCACTGCCTCCCCCGTCACTGCCTGCCCCCATCACTGCCTCCCCTGTCACTGCCTCCCCTGTCACTGCCTCCCCCTGTCACTGCCTCCCCCGTCACTGCCTCCCCCGTCACTTCCTCCCCCTGTCACTGCCTCCCCCTGTCACTGCCTCCCTGTCACTGCCACCCCTGTCACTGCTTCTGCTGTCACTGCCTCCCCTGTCACTGCTTCCCCTGTCACTGCCACCCCTGTCACTGCCACCCCTGTCACTGCCTCCCCTGTCACTGCCTCCCCTGTCACTGCTTCCCCTGTCACTGCTTCCCCTGTCACTGCCTCCCCCTGTCACTGCCTCCCCCATCACTGCCTCCTCCGTCACTGCCTGCCTCCGTCACTGCCTCCCCCATCACTGCCTGCCCCGTCACTGCCTCCCCTGTCACTGCCTCCCCCATCACTGCCTCCCCTGTCACTGCCTCCTCCGTCACTGCCTCCCCCGTCACCGCCTCCCCCTGTCACTGCTTCCCCCGTCACTGCCTCCCCCATCACTGCCTACCCTTTCACTGCTTCCCCCGTCACTGCTTCCACCGTAAGTGCCTCCCCCGTCACTGCCTGCCTCCGTCACTGCCTCCCCCATCACTGCCTCCCCCATCACTGCCTCCCCTCTCACTGCTTCCCCCATCACTGCCTCCCCCATCACTGCCTCCCCTCTCACTGCTTCCCCGTCACTGCCTCCCCCATCACTGCCTCCCCCGTCACTGCCTGCCTCTGTCACTGCCTCCCCCATCACTGCCTGCCCCGTCACTGCCTCCCCTGTCACTGCCTCCCCCGTCTCTGCCTCCCCCGTCACTGCCTCCCCCTGTCACTGCCTCCCTGTCACTGCCACCCCTGTCACTGCTTCTGCTGTCACTGCCTCCCATGTCACTGCTTCCCCTGTCACTGCTTCCCCTGTCACTGCCTCCCCCTGTCACTGCCTCCCCCTGTCACTGCCTCCCCCTGTCACTGCCTCCCTGTCATTGCCTCCCCCGTCACTGCCTCCCCCATCACTGCCTCCCCCGTCACTGCCTCCCCTGTCACTGCCTCCCCCTGTCACTGCCTCCCTGTCACTGCCTCCCTGTCACTGCCACCCCTGTCACTGCCTCTGCTGTCACTGCCTCCCCCTGTCACTGCCTCCCCCTGTCACTGCCTCCCCCCTGTCACTGCCTCCCTCATCACTGCCTCCCCCATCACTGCCTCCCCAGTCACTGCCTGCCTCCATCACTGCCTCCCCCGTCACTGCCTGCCCCCGTCACTGCCTCCCCTGTCACTGCCTCCCCTGTCACTGCCTCCCCCTGTCACTGCCTCCCCCGTCACTGCCTCCCCCGTCACTGCCTCCCCCTGTCACTGCCTCCCTGTCACTGCCACCCCTGTCTCTGCCTCCCCTGTCACTGCCTCCCCTGTCACTGCTTCCCCTGTCACTGCTTCCCCTGTCACTGCCTCCCCCGTCACTGCCTCCCCCATCACTGCCTCCCCCGTCACTGCCTGCCTCCGTCACTGCCTCCCCCATCACTGCCTGCCCCGTCACTGCCTCCCCTGTCACTGCCTCCCCCGTCACTGCCTCCCCCGTCACTGCCTCCCCCTGTCACTGCCTCCCTGTCACTGCCACCCCTGTCACTGCTTCTGCTGTCACTGCCTCCCCTGTCACTGCTTCCCCTGTCACTGCTTCCCCTGTCACTGCCTCCCCCTGTCACTGCCTCCCCCTGTCACTGCCTCCCTGTCATTGCCTCCCCCGTCACTGCCTCCCCCATCGCTGCCTCCCCCGTCACTGCCTCCCCTGTCACTGCCTCCCCCTGTCACTGCCTCCCTGTCACTGCCACCCCTGTCACTGCCTCTGCTGTCACTGCCTCCCCCTGTCACTGCCTCCCCCTGTCACTGCCTCCCCCCTGTCACTGCCTCCCTCGTCACTGCCTCCCCCATCACTGCCTCCCCCGTCACTGCCTGCCTCCATCACTGCCTCCCCCGTCACTGCCTGCCCCCGTCACTGCCTCCCCTGTCACTGCCTCCCCCGTCACTGCCTCCCCCTGTCACTGCCTCCCCCGTCACTGCCTCCCCCGTCACTGCCTCCCCCTGTCACTGCCTCCCTGTCACTGCCACCCCTGTCACTGCCTCCCCTGTCACTGCCTCCCCTGTCACTGCTTCCCCTGTCACTGCTTCCCCTTTCACTGCCTCCCCCTGTCACTGCCTTCCCCTGTCACTGCCTCCCTGTCACTGCCACCCCTGTCACTGCCTCCCGTCACTGCCTCCCCCTGTCACTGCCTCCCCCGTCACTGCCTCCCCTGTCACTGCCTCCCCCTGTCACTGCCTGCCTCCGTCACTGCCTCCCCCGTCACTGCCTGCCCCCCTCACTGCCTCCCCTGTCACTGCCTCCCCTGTCACTGCCTCCCCCTGTCACTGCCTCCCCCGTCACTGCCTCCCCCGTCACTGCCTCCCCCTGTCACTGCCTCCCTGTCACTGCCACCCCTGTCACTGCCTCCCCTGTCACTGCCTCTCCTGTCACTGCTTCTCCTGTCACTGCTTCCCCTGTCACTGCCTCCCCCTGTCACTGCCTCCCCCTGTCACTGCCTCCCTGTCACTGCCTCCCTGTCACTGCCACCCCAGTCACTGCCTCCCCCGTCACTGCCTCCCCCGTCACTGCCTGCCTCCGTCACTGCCTCCCCCGTCACTGCCTGCCCCCATCACTGCCTCCCCTGTCACTGCCTCCCCTGTCACTGCCTCCCCCTGTCACTGCCTCCCCCGTCATTGCCTCCCCCGTCACTGCCTCCCCCTGTCACTGCCTCCCTGTCACTGCCACCCCTGTCACTGCCTCCCCTGTCACTGCCTCCCCTGTCACTGCTTCCCCTGTCACTGCTTCCCCTGTCACTGCCTCCCTGTCACTGCCACCCCTGTCACTGCCTCCCGTCACTGCCTCCCCGTCACTGCCTCCCCCGTCACTGCCTCCCCCGTCACTGCCTCCCCCTGTCACTGCCTCCCTGTCACTGCCTCCCTGTCACTGCCACCCCTGTCACTGCCTCCCCCTGTCACTGCCTCCCCCCTGTCACTGCCTCCCCCCTGTCACTGCCTCCATCGTCACTGCCTCCCCCCTGTCACTGCCTCCCCCCTGTCACTGCCTCCCCTGTCACTGCCTCCCCCGTCACTGCCTCCCCCGTCACTGTCTCCCCTCTCTACCTTTTCTGCACATCCCAAATTTCCAGCACTATATACTGCTTCACCTTTGTATAATGCCCACATGAGCCCTCTGTAAATCTGGCTCTGATACCAGCCAGTGCCTCCCCAGCCATTTACCTTACCGCACTTCACTAAATTATATCATTGCCTTTTTAAAAAAACGCCAGGAAGCAGCGAACTATACAGACTGACGCTTAGTAAATAGACCACTCACACTGAGGAACTATCCTTTAGTCCAGTGTTGGCTAACCTTGACACTCCAGCTGTTATGGAACTACATAACCCAGCATGCACTGCTACTGTTTTGCTATTAGGACATGCTAAAACTGTGGCAGGGCATGCTGGGATATATAGTTCCACAACAGCTGGAGTGTCAAGGTTAGACAACACTGCTTTAGTCTAATGTATGGCATACAAAAACCCTGCATGATGAGCCAAAGATATCACATTTTGGATCATCGATCCATAAGTCCTTCTTTCAGTCCTCAGTAGCCCACTGGCCTCGGTTCTTCATTGCCCAGGCAGCTTCTTTCTTATTGCTGCAGGACAGATGTAAATTGTCAACCTGATTACTTGTTCCTTGAAAAAGGCCTTTTATCTTTCTTATAAAACTAACATAGTTTTTCAGTTTTGCAAAACTAAGGCCTGTATTCAATTTGAGGCGAAAAAGACGTTTTTGCGTGTTTTTGGCGGAAACTTTTCTCCGATGACCTCATTTCGCCAGGTGGAAAAGTATCGCTGTATTCAATTTGAAAGACTTTCTACCTAGGCGGAGAGTCAATGCAATGTAATAGGCGAAAAGTTTTGCCTATGAATAGCAGGCGGAAAAAAGTGCAGAATTGGGGGTTTGGGGTGCAACGTTGCAGGAACCCCCGTGCAGCCTTCAGACAGTCCCCCAAAGGTAAACTGTGTCAAAAAATAAAAAAAACACTTAAGAACACCCAAAAAAATCACTTTGAATTTGGGGGCAAAAAAAAAAATTGGGGGGGACAAAGTTAAAAACTAGCAAACTTGACTCTGGGGGGGTCCCCAAGTACGCTCCAGGTGTTTTTTTTCATTGCAGGTGCTTGCGGCAGGTGGATTTTTCAAGTTTTTTTAAACTTAACTTTAGCAACTTAAAAATATGCTGACCCCCATTTTCAAGAACCCCAAATTTGCTGGGATAAGTTATTTTATGCATAAAAAACTCCTGAATACTATTCTGCACCACGTATAGAAAAACCCTATTTAGCAGCTTTTGAACCCGTTTAAAAACACCAAATACCTTCAGCAAGCCAAATCGGGGGGTACCATAGCTAACCCTCATGTCAGAGCATCTTTTGGGGGGTGTCAGACTGATTTCCCCAAATGTGACAGGACTTTCCGTCTGTTTCAGTTTTGCCGGGTGCCGTTTTCGCGTACTTTCAAATTGAATATGGGGATACGCGGGGGACACGCGCGATGTAGGCGAAAAGTCCGGGAGGTGAAAAAGTATCGCCGGCCGTTTCTAATTGAATACAGCTCTAAAGCTTTTTTCAACCACTAGATAAAAAGGGATGTTCTAAAACCTTACACGGATAGTGCGTATTCATTTTGAGGATTGTTAGGGTTCTGGAGTTCACTGATAGATTCACAGAAAATTATTGCAGATATTTTCTTTATACTTTTCAAAATGATCAGGAAAGTATATAACCATATTCTATTCTGCACGGTGTTGCTAATTTATTTGTATATTTGTATTTATAAGTATTAGCACAACATGCCTTTATTCCCTGCACTGCAGAGGTTAACGTTTGTTTGCAGATTACACATTTTGCAGCAATACAAGAGTGTCACCGAGCGGCCAAATGTACCTAGAAAATAATAAGCATAACATTTATTCACATGACCAGCCATCGTGCTTACAAGAACTAGAAAGTGCTCTGCAAGAAAGGACATACGAGGTATTATCCGGATAAGCGCGTTATTTTATTCTACACTTTGTAGTTAAGCCATAAATTGTGCCAAACTGATAAATAAATACAGACACGAGTGTCAAAGTACTTACTGTAAAATATAAGGAAATGTAAAACAATTATGAAAATATACTTTCATAGCTTCGCCATTCATCAGTAGTCCTAACAGCTGGTGCAAAATTATAAAACTGTTTAGTAAAATTATTTAGAATTCCACACTAAAGTATTAAGAAAGTGTCACAATATAAACAATCCCGAAATAGAAAACAGAGTTTTATAGTTAAACAATTAAAATCAGACAACCGTTCTCCTGTCCAGTTACTGTAGCAAATATTCTGTGATTCTAATCCTAACCCAAATATACATAGTCCAAAATAGCGACACTCATGGGACTGTTTTGGATATAATGCAATATCCCTGACCATGGAATGCATCGCAGTGTGCTTGCCCTAACACTCCACTGCGATCGGGACTGAGATCGCAGTGACAAATTCTGAGTAAGGTCAGGGCTTGTGCAAGTGTGCGTGAGGCTCCGATTGTGCTCGATGTTACCGATGGTTTCGCAGTTTTGCTAAGTATTACGGATGGGTGTAAGGTGAGGTGGGCGTCCTTATGTTAGGCTGCGTATGGCATTGCGATTGCAATCATTAGCATATCTTCGCAGTCTGACTGCGTGCGTAATGGCTATTGCGATCGCAATAGCGTCCTTGCTGAATTGGGCTCTATGGGCCTGATTCAGACCCACACGCGAGCGGCTGTCCGCTCGCAAGTGGGTCGATGGTGTGCACTGCGCATGCGCACGACGGAGGGAGCTCCGTCGTGCGCATGCGTGAGACGCGACGAGCGAAGGACTTTCCTTCGCTCGTTGTGTCTGATCAAAGGGGGCGTGCTGTCGATGTTGATTGACAGCACGCCCCCTTTGGTGGGCGTGCCAGGGGCGTGCCTGCCAGACGGAGGCGTTCCCAAGGGAACGCCTACCGTCAGAAGCCGGCCCCACTGACATCACTAGTGATGTCAGTGGGAGTGATTTTGGCTCTGATAGAGCCAAAATCACTACTGGCCTTGCGGTTGAGAAACTCAACCGCAGGCTTCTGCTCACACTGGCGATGGTCGCGATGGTCAAGACCATCGCGACCATCATCCTGCACGCTCGTATAGGCTGTGGGTGGTGACCCACAGCTATACGAGCGTCCAGGAGGACGCTCCATATTTATGGAGGTGGGCCCTGATTCAGAGCGAGCGCTCTGGTCAGGGCGTCCTGCTCTGAATCAGGGCCTATGGCCCTCATTCAGAGCCACTCGCAAACAGCAGTACGCTCGTTGCGTTCCGATGTTGACTAACCACGCATGCGTCGGTGTTACACTGCGCATGTGCGTACGGCAGTTTGCGAGCTTTTTATCTGTCGTTCCTAAAATAGCGTACAGGAAGTGACATGTCAAATGTGATTGACAGAACAGGGTGTTTTTGGGTGTTGACGGGGGTGGAGATGGAAAAACGCAGGCGTGGCGAGGCGTTTTTGGGGCGTACATACATTAGCAGATGCGAGCGTAACATGTGTTCGGACCGTCACATACGTCACTGGAACATCCTCTTTCCCTTCAAAATGCTTGCACAGTTTAGGGTCTGGATTACTCTACCACATTGGCGATGGCCTTCTCCTCCGTCCCGGGACTCCACGATGTTGCAGCGATTAATCGCGGGTGGTCACAAAAGCAATTAGTGTTGTATTGAAAACCGGCTTGGTATGTGTTTGGAAAGCAGTTTATTGGGATAGCACAAAACCGTACGCAGGTGGAAATCATACCTGCTAATGTCAGGATTACACAATCAATTGGCGTACATTTTTGGGGGGGTTTTTTGGCCTTTATTTGTTGTTTATGGCCTATTGTGACAATAATGTCATCATGTTTTAATTAGCTCCCCCTTTTTTTTTAAATGTGCAATTTGCATCGTTATGTGTTTTTTTAAACGTTCCTTCAAGAAGCCTTTTTTTTAGACAAATGAAATGGTTTTTGGTGTCCTTTTTTGCCTTTAGGGCCAGGATTAAATGTAACCCATTTGTCCAATAATGTCACAATACAATGTCAGATTTTTGTCATAAATTTATTGTTTAAACACAAACCAATTGGCATAATTTTTTTTTTTAGGTTTTCTGCCAAAGATACTTTTTATCCAAAAAAAAAAAATCAATAACTGATAACATAAACGTACAAAAATAACTTAAAAACATTTCACAAGAAGGGAGAGGGAAGTTTTGACCAGAAAGGAATATGAGCCAAGCACAGAAGGAGTGTGGGAAAAGTCGCCATTGCTGTCACCGTTTTTTCACCCGTTTGGATGGGGGAGGGTGGGCGCCAGACCGGGTCCGGGATGCCATCGGGCTGGCCTGTCCAGAGGCAGATGTTGTGGCCTCTGGACTAGGCACAGGGCTAGGCACATTTGGAGGATTGGCTGATGTTGTGCCAGAGGTGGAGGATCCTGATGTTCCGGCAGGAAGGGAGGTCGGCTCCACCATGTGCTGGCGAACGAGCTGCTCCAGGGCATCGGCGATGCGGATGTTGGCCCTGGTATTTTCCGCCAGGGCCTGACCAATGGTCACGTTGGCCGCAGCATTTTGCTCCAGGGCCTCAGCCACCCGTAGCAGACTGGCGTCCATCCTCTGCAGAATCTCCGTATGGAAATCCGATTTGAAATTGAGTTCTGTGAGGAGGCCCACTGCCTGCGAGGGGGCACGCCCTGGACTGGCTTCTGCAGGGTCCTCAGCCGGATGTACTGGTTCCTCCCCTGCAGAGCCAGCAGAAATTCTGCGGCCAAGGCTTCCCTCTGGAGCAGACTCATCCGCCTGTGTCTCTGTTTGAAAAATGAGAAAAGAGTCACATTAGAATCTACATATTGGCACAATAGCATTTCAGAGTTGGTGACATCACAATACTTACCTGGGCCAACATGAGGAGCCGCAAAGTCTGGCATGTCCGTATCCATGTTGGACACGCCAAACACCTCCACAGGCTGCACACACCCCTGTGCCAGCTCTTCTAAATCGGTCAACTCCAATGACACAGGGGTGGGACCCCCACCTGTCCCCCTTGCATGCCTAGCCCTGTCCGCGAGTTTTTGCTTTAGGCGATATTTGAAGTCGCCCCATCTGTGGGGAAAAATGGAAGCCATTATCCTTTGGTTTAAAATGGGGTTTGTTTTTAGGGGGGGCAAGGGTTTACTTACCGCCGTTTGACATCCCGGGCTAGACGGACATAATCACCCACCGTATTGACAGCAACGGCTACCTCTTCCCACATTCTCCACTTCTGGCTTAGACTCATATTCCTGTCTGCCTGTGGCAGGATGTCCACACACTTCTGGATCAAAACCTCCATCTCCTTTCTTGTGAAATGTGGCTGCCTTTTTTTTTTGGCCGCTTTGGCCGGAATACTGGGCCCAGCAGCCTCTTCCATGTCATCCTCCTCACCTATTTGTGTAAAATTACAGAATTCACAAAATCACAACTTGCCTCATCTTATGTTTCAAATTAATCGTTGATAGAAAATGCATGAAAGACTTACCGCCTGACTCTTGGGCATTTTTTCCCTGGTCTGTCGCCATGTCTGCGGTCCAAACAAGAAATACACCAGAATTTGAATGTGTTTTCGTGACGTATTTATACATGCGTCCTTATTTTGCGGCCGCATCATTGATTGTGCGGCCCTATGATCCCTCCTTAATTTGTGCGGGAAACGAAACACTATTTATGGCTTGGTGTGTCTCAAGTCGAGGTGGCGTTTTTGGATTGTTGGAGGTTATCTTGGCTGGAGTGTATTGATTGTGTAGAAAGGAGTTGGAGGTTGTTGAATCGTTTGTTGGTTAGATTTGCGTTTTTTTTCCCGTTATCTTTGTTGGTTTATATTTTTGGGACCTCGTTTGTTGATTTGGTAAGTTTTGTGAAGTCTAACTTTTGTTCAATTGTTGTTTCATTGTGTTTCGTATATTTTGTAATTTTTGGATACCTAATTTATTCTATTTTAGATTTTTTTTTTTTCGACCCCAAAGACCTTTTGATTTTGCATCTTAGATATTTGCTCTTGGTAAGTCCATTTTTTATCTTGTATTAGCGAACTAATTAGCGCATTTTTAGTAGTTACTCTTGGGACTTGTATTAGCGAACTAATTAGCGCATTTTTAGTAGTTACTCTTGGGACTTGTATTAGCGAACTAATTAGCACATTTTAAACAGCTTAATAATCATTCTAAGTTTTTGATGGTTTAGCTTTCGCATTTTTAAGCCAACATTTCGACCCGTTTTGATGTACTGTGTTAAATGTCGCTTTGCGGTTTTGCTAAATGGGTGTTTGGCATATTTGAACTTTGGTCTAGCACAAAATGTATCCACAAAAATGCACAGAGTGAAATGTGTCAAGTAATTTTGTTGTTTATTTTCAGTTTGGACGTATCATGACAATACCCCGGCATGTAAGCAGCAATGGATGCTATCATCAAGCTAAGTTGTTTTAATATAGTTTTGGGGTGGGTCAAAAGCCTTACTTTAAAATTTTTGATTTTCAGGTTGATCTGGGGAGGATTGTTCTGGCCATGCTCCCGGAAGCCGACCAACCTCAATCTCATCCCAGGCGTAGGCATCGTAGGCATGCAAGGCCCCAGATATTTCGAACACGTGTCACCCTTTTTGGAATGCCCGATGATGAGGTTTTAAGACGCTACCGTCTACCTCCCAAAATCATCATAGACACTCTCTCATTAATAGAAAGTGATCTTGAGCGGCAAATTGACAGTCCAACAGCAATACCACCACTGACGCAATTTATGGCGGTGTTACATTTCTGTGCCTCAGGATCGTTTCAAACAACGGTTGGAATAGTGGCGGGCATCTCCCAATCCTCCTTTTCCCGGATCCTGAGGGCAGTGATGGATGCACTTTTCAAGCACCTCCATCATTTTATTCAAATGCCTTTGGATATGGGTGCCCTTAGTGTGGCCAAGGCCAATTTTTACCAAATAGCTGGCTTCCCACACATCATAGGGGTTGTGGATGGTACTCACATACCACTTCAGCCTCCAGCACGGCTGGAGGCAATATTTAGAAACAGGAAACACTATCACTCCCTGAATGTAATGGTGGTATGTGATGCCTCCCTCCAGATCCTGTCCCTGAATGCTAAGTTACCAGGAAGTGCACATGACTCCTTCGTCATCCGGCAATCAGGGATATGGCACAAATTAACCAACCTACAAGCTGGTGATGCGTGGCTTCTGGGTAAGTGGAGACCTTTAGTACATAACAATGTTAAGCTTGATACACAGTGTTCCTGATGTTGTCTCTTATTTTTCACAGGAGACAGTGGATACCCTTGCATGTCCTGGCTGCTCACTCCTTATTTGGCTCCCACACCAGGCCCACAAAGTGAGTATAATTCCGCACTTACAGCCACCAGGCAAGTGGTGGAGCGCTGTATCGGCCTTTTAAAAGGCCGATTCAGATGCCTCCACCGCTCTGGTGGCGAGCTCATGTATTTGCCGGATATGGTGTCGAAAATTGTGGTCCTGTGTGGGATATTTCACAACATCGCCATAAGGAGTGGTGTCCCAATGCAGCCAGAGGATGCCTTACCTGAGGATGGCCCCCCCGAGGTTGGTCGGAGGTCAGTATGTGGGGGGGCCATACGCGATGATGTGGTGGCCAGATTTTTTAGGTAAGTTTGACCCAAACTACAGTGTTTATACCTAATGTGTTTGTGTTTGTTTGCGAACATCTAATTTATTTTTATTTTTGCACCATCTTCTGTTTGTTCACATAATCTTTGCCACTCCAACGCTCACTACTTCCTGCTACCCTTAACAAACCTGGATCTGGTGATTTTGGCCATATATTCTGGAACCCATATCGCAACGCCATGTTTGTGGAATCATGTTGGCATGGTCCTTCGTCAACCAGTTCTTGATTGTTTTTTTAAATTAAATATTTTATTTGTATGTGTTGGATTTGAGATTATCAGTGTTTTTTGGTTTTGGGACTGACCACTTTGATTTCTCATTTAAGTTGTGAATAAATGTTTGGAGAGTGAAATGGTCTTCCTTTTTTTGGACGTTAACAGCAAGTGTAACCAGGTTAACACACCTTACAATTGACTAAGGGGTAATCCAGTACTGACACCAGTTGATGTAAACTGAAATATGTTTGCAGGTTCCCAACCCACACCAAAAGGAAGCCTGTCCAAACCTTTGGATTTTGAAGATTGGCCTAAGCAGCTTGCACACCAACTAGGAGCCTGTAAACTGTCGAAATATCTAATTGACACTACACCCAAAAAGGGAAATGACATTGTTACTGTTATGTGTTTCTTGTGGCTGTTTAACATACAAATACAAAATACAATCTAACTTTTAAAAAAAGGAAATCCGTGCAGGAACAGTCTACTTATGTCAGGGAAAACTATTTGTGTTTTCGAAAAAAAGAATGAGCCAGAACGTATATTAGAACTACAAAATTTATTTACAAAACGAATCAAAAAAAAAAAAACTACTGGCGAAGGATGCCAGACAACCGGTCAAGGGCCACAAGAAGGCCAATTACATGTTGCCGCATCTGGCCAACACAATCCGCCACCTCTTGACGACGCCTCTGTTCCTCTGTGGGTGAGAAAAGTGTGTGGATTAATAAAACAATAGGGAATCCACATTAAAAAAACAAAAACACAACGAAATCACTCCTAAACCGAAAAAAAAAAAAGGGGGTGCTGGCAAAAATACAAGGCCTATGTACAAATTCACACAGGTGTGATATGTGTATGTTGAAATCAGCAGGAAGAGGTAAAGGCAAACTGCTAAATCAACAAAAGTAAACCAAACAAGCACGAATAAAGGCACGACACATGATTACATACAAACAGTTTGTGGTTAAAAAAAATGAGAAAGAAAAACATACCGGGAGCCAAAACGGGAGCTCCGGAAGTCCATCCATGTTCCTCCTCGGAGGAGCCTTCATTCCCCAAAGAACGGGGAGGGGTAATGATGGACTCCGGGGAGGGGGTAATTGGAAGAGGGGTGGGTGGAGGAGAGGGGGAAGTGGGACGGAGGGGAAGGAGGCCCGACAGTTCCGGGAGAGGGTCTGGGAAGGCTGGGGAGGAGTGGGGTATAGGGGAAATATTTGGGGTGGAGTGTTGGCTGGGGGTTGGGGATAGTGGCCGGGAACGCCGTCTGGCCGGACGGTGACGGCGTAGTCTTGGCTGTCCTCCTAAAATATGTAATACAAATTGAGGTTAGTTTCTGGGCAAATCCGGGGCCCAAATTTAAAAAAAAAAACCAGCAACAAAAAACATGCAAAAAGGAGTAGAATGAAAAAAACAGAAATAGAGGGAAAACATGCACACGCAGATATGAGGACAAATAATTAATAGGACAGACAGGAAAACATGCACACGCAGATATGAGGACAAATAATTAATAGGACAGACAGGAAAACATGCACACGCAGTTTGCCCCACAAACACAAACATGAAAACCACAATACATAACACTTACTTTCCAGGATCTGCATGCCAGCAAGCGGGGCGTTCGCCGTTGCAGGTCTGACCACCTGCGCTCAAGCTGCCCGATGTTGCGGCGTGAACCCATCGACCGCAGGCGGGACCGTGCCTCCGCATACGCGGAGCGCTTCTGCCGGTTGGTGATGGGTGGAGGCTGGCTGGTGATCCGCCTATCCATCACCTCCGTAAGCACCAGCAGCTCGCGCCTGGTGAATGCGGAGGCTCTCATGATGGCAATGGAGTTTTTCATACAAAACATTTTTGATAAAGTGTGGCCCAAATTTCTGATTGGCTAATGTATTTTGGAAATTAACAGGAGCAATTTTATTGGTTAGTGTATGAGTCATGTGTTCAACAGGGCCAGAAATCTCTGGAGAGTTATGATAGGCTTGATGCAGTGACATGCGTTTGCAAATTTAAATAAAGAAATTAACCCCGGAAAATATGCGGGGATCCACAGCAATAGAACAATTGTTTAATTGTGGTTCACATGTTTTTTGAACAATAAAAGCGAATGTTCCATCCGTACGTATTCTGCGGGTAAACACAAACACGGACAAGAGTAAAGTTTCTTGCATTGTGTTGAAAAAAAAAAAAAAATGAGCTAATTGATACATTGATTGGCATGATACGATTGAGGGAGGTAGGCAGAATAAAGGAGCAGGTAATCGACATCTGACATGGCCACTTCCGGTTTCACTTGTGCGTGCGTTCCCTTCAAGCCATTTCGGGGATGTACGCTCGCTATTTCGCACGCTCGTTAGTTAGAGGAGGGGTCGCCTGAGTTTAGGGAGGAATTTTAGATGCGAACGAAAATACGAGCGAGCCATTGAATTTAAATAATTTTGTACGTACGCCTAACGTACGTGCGCCCGCTTGCGAGTGGGTCTGAATGAGGGCCTATATCCGGAATGTTGGATCTTCAGTGAGTGTCAGTATATTCATTTATCAACAAACCCGGGAGTTCCGCTATTTTGGACTATCTATGATATTAGAAAAAAGAACAGCGCTTGTGGGTATAAATTCCCAATACACTCAAATATTAAATTGTTAAAAATTGAGGTATATCATGTAGCTTGGTAGATAAAAAAAAAATTATATTTAATAATCAATATTAAAATCTTAAAATATGCTTTAAGTTTCAATAAACAATAAAAAACAAAGAATAAATAAATGTATGCACTCAAAGGGATTCAAGTTAAACCAGTAGCAGACATCAGTATGGTCTCTGTGGATAATTATCCGGTAATTTGGACGATAATGTCCATAGGCATACGTACTGTGTAGCTCAATTAGTCAGCAGCGGGGGAGATTATAATGGGGTGCATATAAATATAAGCAGTTCCATTATAATTTCCAGCCAGTGGCTAAGTGTTACCCGATTGGTGGTAAAGCCGGTCCATGCCAACCTCAATTAGCATGGAGTCCTCGCAGAAGGTAATAAGTTGATAGTGAGAGTCCACTGTGGTAACATCCAACAAGTGTTGTTGGGCCTGATTTAGGCAGGGAATTCTCCAAGAGGTCCAATAAAGTGCTCAATGCGTTTCCATGTGGAAGAGACCCAAACCTTCCTCAGGAGCATACTGTATGAGTAACCATGCCCTCAGGAGCATACTGTATGACTAACCGTGCCCTCAGGAGCATACTGTATGACTAACCGTGCCCTCAGGAGCATACTGTATGAGTAACCATGTCCTCAGGAGCATACTGTATGACTAACCGTGCCCTCAGGAGCATACTGTATGACTAACCGTGCCCTCAGGAGCATACTGTATGAGTAACCGTGCCCTCAGGAGCATACTGTATGAGTAACCATGTCCTCAGGAGCATACTGTATGAGTAACCATGCCCTCAGGAGCATACTGTATGACTAACCGTGCCCTCAGGAGCATACTGTATGAGTAACCATGTCCTCAGGAGCATACTGTATGACTAACCGTGCCCTCAGGAGCATACTGTATGACTAACCGTGCCCTCAGGAGCATACTGTATGAGTAACCGTGCCCTCAGGAGCATACTGTATGAGTAACCATGCCCTCAGGAGCATAGTGTGAGTAACCATGCCCTCAGGAGCATATTGTATGATTAACCGTGCCCTCAGTAGCATACTGTATGAGTAACCATGCCCTCAGGAGCATACTGTATGAGTAACCATGTCCTCAGGAGCATACTGTATGACTAACCATGCCCTCAGGAGCATACTGTGTGAGTAACCATGCCCTCAGGAGCATATTGTATGATTAACCGTGCCCTCAGTAGCATACTGTATGAGTAACCATGCCCTCAGGAGCATACTGTATGAGTAACCGTGTCCTCAGGAGCATACTGTATGACTAACCGTGCCCTCAGGAGCATACTGTATGAGTACGTGCCCTCAGGAGCATACTGTATGAGTATGTGCCCTCAGGAGCATACTCTATGAGTAACCATGCCCTCAGGAGCATACTGTATGAGTAACCATGCCCTCAGGAGCATACTGTATGAGTACGTGCCCTCAGGAGCATACTGTATGAGTAACCATGCCCTCAGGAGCATACTGTATGAATAACCATGCCCTCAGGAGCATACTGTATGACTGATCGTGCCCTCAGGAGCATACTTTATGACTAACCATGCCCTTAGGAGCATACTGTATGAGTAAGCATGCCCTCAGGAGCATACTGTATGAGTAACCATGCCCTCAGTAGCATACTGTATGAGTAAGCATGCCCTCAGGTGCATACTGTATGAGTAAGCATGCCCTCAGGTGCATACAGTATGAATAACCATGTCCTGAGGAGCATACTGTATGAGTAAGCATTTCCTCAGGAGCCTATGAGTAAGCATGCCCTCAGGAGCATATGAGTAACCCTGGCCTCTGGAACATATGAGTAAGCATGCCCTCAGGAGCATATGAGTAAGCATGCCCTCAGGAGCGTATGAGTAACCATGCCCTCAGGAGCATATGAGTAAGCATGCCCTCAGGAGCATATGAGTAACCATGCCCTCAGGAGCATATGAGTAACCATGCCCTCAGGAGCATATGAGTAACCATGCCCTCAGGAGCGTATGAGTAAGCATGCCCTGAGGAGCATATGAGTAAGCATGTTTTCAGCTCTCAGGTTTGCTCCACTATGTAACAACTGGCTCAGTTTAACCCACAACATGAAACACAGACATGGGCAGAGACATGACAGAGGTCAGAGTAAGTTTCACTGGTCAAACTAGCTGAAAAACATTGTTACAGAGAAAGAGAAGAGCTATACATCAGACATCAGATAGTCAGGTAGCTGACATGCTATAGAAACTTGCTATAGAAACTAAATTATACCAGTTGCTCAGGCTTTGCCGTGTGTGCTGAGCTGGTAAGTACAAGACCTTCTGGCATCAGGCACAATTTTACGAGCCGGTGCACCTACAGAATATCAAGCGAGGATAGGCAGAAAAACTTAGATGGAACCTCATAACCAAGATGGTGTAAAGTACATCAGAACTTCTGAGTCACAATATTTCCTCAGGACCTAAAAATTCCCATGCCACAATATAGAATCTAAGATTTGCTTTACTGGAAACGGAATTGTTTATTGAGGTTTTAAAGAGAAATGATTTATCAGAGATCTGAGGCATAGTGGTTGGTAACTATGAGAAACTTGACTTAGTAGGCCTCAAATTTGGGGGAAGGTACTGTACATTGACACTGATAGAGTCATATTCTATTTTGTGGTTATAGAGAAGGTGATGTCTGCTATGCCTATGAGTACAAGTGTTGTGACTGATAGAAACTTTAAGTGAAGCAACAAAAGCTTCCATCCAAACATTTTGAAAACTAGAGGTAATGGACTCTACAACAAGAGAAGAAGAGCAAAGATCAGATTCATTTATTGACATCATTACATAGATTGTCATAATTTTTGTCTATTGCTGCAATACAAATTTAACATTGAATCTCTTTCCCAAGGGTCATGTGCAATATTGGAAATACTGGACCTCATTCAGAGCCGGACGGTATCAGACGTTCGCTCGTACGCAGTTGATTGTTTTAAACCACGCATGCGTCCGGTTCTCATTGCGCATGTGCGGCCGGATCATTGCGGGCATTTTTCGTTCGCTCGTATACACAGCGAACAGGAAGTGACCTGTGTCATTTGATTGACAGAATGTTCCGTTTATGGGTGGTAACGGGGGTGGAGATGAGAAAATGCAGGCGTGGCAAGGCGTTTTTTGGGCGTACATGTATTATCTTGTGCGAACGTCCAATGTGGACGCTATTTTGTACACATCACTGTGTAATCCAATTTCCAATAAGACTGCTCGCTCAGCTTGTGGTCTGGTATAGTCTACCGCAATGACGATGGTCTCCTCGTTCTTCCCTGGACTCATTGATGGTGTTGCGATTAATCAAGTGAGGCAACAAAAACAATTAACTTTTAATAGCTAAACAGCTTGTAAGGTGTTTAGCAAATAGACCTGTTTTAGTAGCTAAAAACCGAACGCAGGTGAACTACTCAGCTGCTAATTTCTGGGGCATACAATCAATTAGCTAACAAATTTTTTTGTTTTTTGTGTGCTTTTGGCATATTTGTAAGTGTTTATTTTTAATGCAAACATTGTACGCATGTTTGGTTTTTTTCAATTTTTTTTTTGACCAAGAAAACACTTGACCTTTTGCTTTTGGATAATTGTTAATAAAAACTCATAAATTGTTTTTAACCCTTTTTTTGACCAAAAAATATTAAATATTTCTATTTCCGTTGTATTGTTTGTAAGTTTGTCGGCCACAGTTTCCATCTCTGGGTTGCACCCATATTCCTTAGTGCCTGTGCCAGGTTGTCATTGCACATTTGCACCAAAACCTCCATCTCCTTCCTTGTGAATTGTGGCTGCCTTTTTTTTTGGCCCTAGTTTGCCTACTAGGGCCAGCAGCCTCTTCCATGGCATCCTCCTCACCTTTTTTTTAAAATGTTAAAAAAAAATGTTTGTAAAATGTTTTTAAATGTAATGTTAAACATACGCATTTTCCCATCAAAAATAAAAATATTTACATGGTGCCTGTTGGCTAGTACTTTGCTGCTCTGTACTCATTGTTTTTTCTCAATGTAGCAGACCGATTTGGGCCTTCAGTGACGTTTTTAGACATGCGTCAGCATTATTCGGCCGCATCATTACTTGTGCGCTCCTATTGTCCGTCCTTAATTTGAGCGGGAAAATAAAGCCTATTTATGGCTTGGTGTGACTCGAGTCGAGGTGGCATTTTATGATTGTTGGAGGTTTTGCGGTGCAGTGGATTGTTGGTGATTTGTGGTTGTGTAGAAGGAGTAGTTGTTTTTTTTATATTTTTGCTTTTTTTATATACTTGTTTTTTTTCCGTTAGCATTTTTGTATATTTTTTGGCTTTTTTTATTTGAATTTTTGAGTAAGTATTTCAAAAATCCACCTAAAAAAATAATAATAAATAGTTTCCTATTTTTTTTTATATTTTTTTTTTATAGTTATTTTGGCAGTGACCCAGTGACGTTTTATAACTTTGGGATATTTGTCTGTTTTTGGTAAGTGTTTTTGGTTTCATGAATTTACAAATTCGATGTGTTGGTCTTAGCATATGTTTCGCTAAGTAATGTTTTTTTTTCTGTGAACAATCATGTCTTACCACTAAATGTAGCGTACTATTTAGCGAATTAATGTGTTTTTTTAACTGTAAAAGTAGCGTACTATTTACCGAACTAATGTGTCCTTATTTAACTGTAAAAGTAGCGTACTATTTAGCGAATTAATGTGGTTTTTTAACTGTAAAAGTAGCGTACTATTTAGCGAACTAATGTGTCCTTATTTAACTGTAAAAGTAGCGTACTATTTAGCGAACTAATGTTTTTTTTGTTTTTAACTGTAAAATTAACGTACTATATTGCAAACTAATGTTTTTTGAATTTTTCTGTGTAAAATCATGTCTTACCACTAAATGTAGTGTACTATTCTGAGACCTAATGTGTGCTCCTTTCTCTATTTTTTCAAAAACGATATTTGTTTTCAATCATAGTTTATTAAATTAATCTTAAAAATATTTTCTACTTTTGAAATGTAGGTTGGTTTGCACATGACACGTCCTAGGCCTGTAAGCATCTTTGGTTTGCTTGGAAAAGATAAGCATATTTTTCTTAACACATTTGTCTAAAATAATAACTACCTGGCTTAACATTTCAGGTTGATGTTGGTCGTATTATATTGGCCATGGTTCCAGAACCCGACCAACCTCAACTTCACAGGCGTAGGCCTCGTAGGCGTGCAAGGCCCCAGATATATAGAACACGTGTCACCCTTTTTGGAATGCCAGATGATGAGGTGTTAAGGCGATACCGTCTTCCGCCACAACTCATCAAAGACACTCTCATTAATAGAGAGTGATCTTGAACGGCAAATTGACAGTCCTACAGCAATACCACCACTTACGCAATTAATGTCAGTGTTCCATTTTTGTGCCTCAGGATCCTTTCAAACCACTGTGGGGATAGTCGCTGGAATATCCCAATCCTCCTTTTCAAGGATCCTGAGGGCAGTGATGGAGGCACTTTTTAAACACCTCCATCATTTTATTAAAATGCCATTGGATATTGGCTCCCTTAATGTGGCGAAGGCTAATTTTTACCAAATTGCTGGCTTCCCACACATCATAGGGGTTGTGGATGGCACTCACATACCACTTCAGCAAGGCTGGAGGCTATATTTAGGAAGGCTATATTTAGGAACCGAAAGCACTTTCACTCGATGAATGTAATGGTGGTATGTGATGCCTCCCTCCAGATCCTGTCCCTGAATGCCAAATTCCCCGGCAGTGCACATGATTCCTTCGTCATCCGGCAATCAGGGATTTGGCACAAATTAAACAACCTACAAGCTGGTGATGCATGGCTTCTGGGTAAGTTGACACTTTCTGTTGAAACCAATGCAAAGCTTGCTACACAATGGTCCTGATGTTTTTGTATATATTTTCACAGGAGACAGTGGTTACCCTTGCATGCCCTGGCTGCTCACTCCTTATTTGGCTCCCACACCAGGGCCACAAAGTGAGTATAATTCCACACTTACAGCCACCAGGCAGGTGGTGGAGCACTGTATTGGCCTTTTAAAAGGCCGATTCAGATACCTCCACCGCTCTGGTGGCGACCTCATGTATTTGCCGGCTATGGTTTCCAAAATTGTGGTCCTGTGTGGGATATTTCACAACATCGCCATAAGGAGTGGTGTCCCAATGCAGCCAGAGGATGCCTTGCCTGAGGACGGCCCCCCCGAGGTTGGTCGGAGGTCAGTATGTGGGGGGCCATACGCGATGAAGTTGTGGCCAGATTTTTTAGGTAATTATTTCCACAAATTTTATTGATTGCCACAATGTAGACATGTAATATTTTAAAGTACACTTTTAACTGTTTTTTTTTTGTTTGTTTTTAATCCCTCAAATGACCCTAAAAATCCATGCCTACTACCTGATCAACACAAATGACTTTATGTGGACACATTGGATATAACTTTGGGAACAATGATTTCTTCTCCTCATTTGTGGATTCATGTTGGCATGCTACTTCTTCAAACAGTTCCTGATTCTTGATTTAATTTTGGGGTTTCTGGGGTTGTTTTGAAATGTGTGTGTGTGTTTTCAATGTTTGATTTTATTGTGTCAATTCACTTGGTGTTTATTATTTGTGTGCATTAAAAAATGTTTTTACGTTAAACAAACATTTCCTTGGTAAATTACAAGCAAGTGTAACCTGGTCCAGAAAATGCAAAGTTGGTTAATGGCTAATCCTGTAATTTCTTAAATTGTAAACGTTTTTACCCTGTTTTGTGGCTAAAAACAAACACCAAAGGTATTATGGTGAATCAGTATGTTTTCTAATCTAGGTCTAAGCAGGTTTGTTTTAATTTTTACATAACCCCCAAAAAAGAAAAAACAATTGTTGCCATTAATTCTACAAACCTATTGGTATTGTTAGGTGTTTAATGTGCCAGCTTACATACTTACTTGAGCTTTCTACAATCAAATTTACATTTCTTAAAAACTCAGGGTAAAAGAGTAGACTTATGTAAGGTTCAACAATATAAGATTTACAGACAAGGAATGAGACTTAAATTAATCAAAATACATTTTATTTTTTTTATAATTTTTTGGCCTAAATAAAAGAAATTAGTGGCGCAGGAGCGCCAAAATATGGTTCAATGCCACAAGCATGGCAACGACATGGCCCCTCAGAATCACCAAGCCAGACGAAATTTGGTCCTCTGTGGGTTTAAAAAATGTGCAGATTACTAAAATGACACCTTAATTTAGATGTTAAAAAAACACTTAAAAATCAGACTATACAAAAAAAAAAAACATGACCAAAACAAAAGGAAGGCAAAACGAAAAGATTCTAAAAAAAAAATGGACAAAAAATAAGAAACAAAATAAAAAAAAATAGATTTCCAACTATGCAAAAATACATCATTTGTTGGTACCGTAAACAAGAAAGACACAAGCATGAGTGTTTGGACATGTGTCATATGTGTAAGGGGAAAACATCCTGGACATTGTTTCACAAAAATATATATAAAAATCATTAGAAATACTTTACAATTTTGAACTGCACAGGCAAAAGGACAACATCAACCAAAATTAAAATAATGAAAAATCAACCATAGTTTAAAAGGGAAACATACTGGTCAAAATGCTGACTGGGCCTGTAGCCCCGAAATCCTCCTCATCAGAGGTGGGCCAGTGGATCACGGATAGAGGAGGGGTAATTTGAAGTTGTGGCCAGAAGTTGAGGGGGGGTGGAAGTTGAGGGGGGTGGAGGGGAGGGTGAAGTTGGAGGGATGTGAATGTGAGGAGAGGGAGGGGACTCACGGTCGGCCAGGTCTGGGGTGGAGGGGGAATTTGGGGAAGAGTGGGCAGAGGATGTTTGGGTGGGAGTGGGGGATAGGGGACGAGCCCGACATCTGCGCCGTCGTAGTCTGCGCTCAGCCCCTAAATTATGTTGAAAAAATGATTTTTATTTAAATTTTCAGTTTTAGTGCAAAAATTTTAGACACAAAAAAAGGGCTATACTGTAAACATGCACACGCAGGTAGGTCCAAAATAAAGAAACAGGGCTATTCTGTAAACATGCAGACGCTGGTAGGTCCAAAATAAAGAAACAGGGCTATACTGTAAACATGCACACGCTGGTATGCTTAAATTTTAAAATTACAAAAAAAACCACTTACATTGATGTATCTGCAGACGCAAATTGGCCAACAGGCGTGGGGATCTGTGCCTCAGATCCGACCACCTGCATTCCAGTTGGCCGATATTTCGGCAATAGCCGATGGAACGCAGGCGGCGGCGCACCTCCGCATAGGCCATACGCTTGCGGAGGTTGGTGATGGGGGGCGGATGGTCGGTGATTCTCTGGTCCATCACCTCAGTGAGGACCAGGAGCTCACGCCAACAAAACGCGGAGGCTCTCATGATGGCAATATTTTTTTTTACACAAAACAGTTTTAATAAAGGTCCTAGAAAAATTTTGATTGGCTAATGTACTTTGTAAATTAACAGGAACCATTCTATTGGTTATTGTATGAGTCATGTGACCTACACCCTCACAAATATAATGTGAGTTATGATAGGCTTGATGCAGTGACCTGCGTAAGCTAATTTAAATATAAAAAATAAAATTGTAAAATCGTCCTAAAAAAAAACGCTAAACAATATTAGCATTCAAACAAACTTTTAATTTTGAACAACCATCCCCTTGGTCCAACCGTACGTATTCTGCGGAAGCAATGACACACACTAACAAGAATAAAGTTTATTGACATTGAAAAAAAAAACGAATTGCAAACATGTGAATAACAATTAAGCTAATTAATATAGTGATTGCCATTAATCGATTCAAGTATGTTTGCAGAATGAAATAGCAGGCAATCGAAAACTGACAGGGCCACTTCCGGAGGTGACTTGTGCGAGCGTTCCCTGCAACCAAAGAGGAGACGGACGCTATTTTAAATGTTCGCTAGCTAGAGAGGGGTTGTGAGACTATGGGGCGGAAAATTAGCTACGAGCGAACGTACGACCGAGCGCTTGAATTTAAATATTTCCGCTCGTACGGCGGACGAGCGAACGGCCACTTGCGTCCGGGTCTGAATCAGGCCCACTGTGCGACTTGTTGAACTACTATAAATATCTCAATGATTATGTGACGTATACTGTGTTTTCAATATTTAGTTACCTATAGGGAATTGTGCAATAACAGGTGTCATACAATTTGCACATCTTTGTACCATTCTCATGGTGTGATGGTAAGGGACATGTGTATAAACCAATAGGACACTATATATAGTACATGTATTGAACATTTATGATTTGGAGGTCAACTCCTGGATACATAGATTATTCAGGAATATATTATTTTAAATATTTTTTCGCCCTAATTTATTCACCAATATTTATATTATACAAGTAGGTAATAAAAGTTAAGTTTTAATTATTACAACCATTACATTACTACTCAAGAGAGCCCGAAAAAGAAATTTTTCTTTCTTGCCCTTGCAACATACATTAATAAAGTCCAGTATTGTACCAAGCTTTAAAAGACTCCTCAAAACCTGCATACATTCTTTACTCGTCAATTGGATAGTAAAGAGGCGTTCCATGGAGACAAATATGATTATTGAACAGGGGTAGGTACCGGAACTCAGCAAGGAGCGATAGCATGGGAAGGCACGAGTGAGTTTTCTTGGTTCCACGGTCCACCGTATAGGAGGAAAGCAGCAGCATTCTAATTTGATTGGATCCAGGGTGATAGGTAAAGATTATGGTCCGTATCCAATTAGCCATGATAACCCATTAACAGGTGTAAATATGACTTTATACGGGAGACGCGAATTTGAAGCTATTAATCTATATTGTGCTTTCATTTGTGAATGCTGTGGGCAACTTCTCCAATCTTTAGCAGGCTTGGTACATCCTCCCCAAAAAGTGATGCACACACACTATCTGAGATTGGTAAATGAATGGGGCAGGCAGCACAGATGACAAATCAAATAAGTCAAATTTCAGGACACGGTCAAACACGATTTAGCCAAGACAGGCTTGGTTGGTAAGAAAGAAAATGGTCAGAAAAAAGATACCGGGCAATCGGTTGGTCAGAAATAGTAGTCAAAACACAAATCACATGGACCACCGTATAGAAGCTGTCTATCAGCTGCTCGGGGGGAATGCAGTGTGTACTGAACTGGGCTTTTACATCCAACTGAAGTCAGCAGGCATGGCCCAACATGCACCTGTGCAACATGAAGAGTAGGTGAACATCGGGACCAGGAACACCATAAGCCGGATACGTACCGATGCCGATAGCAGCATGTTACAATATTATCAGTGTTTCCCACAAGAGCCTGTATTCGTTTTCAGTCTGTTCCAGATTATTGGGATTAAACTCAATAATCCTGACATGATGAGGTTTGAAGTGCTCTAAGGTCCGATGAAACAATATGTAAAGTTTGTAGACTCACAGGCCCTCATTCAGAGCCGTACGCTCTGAGCAGAGTGCACGCTCTGAATGAGGGCTGCCCTCCATAATTTTGGAGCGTCCTCCTGGACGCTCGTATAGCTGTGGGTCACCACCCACAGCCTATACGAGCGTGCAGTTTGATGGCCGCGATGGTCTTGACCATCGCGACCATCAAAACGGCGAGCCGGAGCCTGCGGTTGAGGTTTTCAACCGCAAGGCCCGGAGTGATTTTGGCTCTATCAGAGCCAAAATCACTCCCACTGACATCACTAGTGATGTCAGTGGGCCGGCTTCTGATGGTAGGCGTTCCCTTGGGAACGCCCCCGTCAGGGAGGCACGCCCCCGGCACGCCCACCAAAGGGGGCGTGCTGTCAATCACCATCGACAGCACGCCCCCTTTGATCAGACACAACGAGCTAAGGAAAGTCCTTCGCTCGTCGCGCCTGGCGCATGCGCACGACGGAGCTCCCTCCGTCGTGCGCATGCTCAGTGCAGTCCATCGACCCACTTGCGAGCGGACAGCTGCTCGCGAGTGGGTCTGAATCAGGCCCACAGGCTCATACAAACAGCATGCCACTGATTCATCCATTCATCCCGACAGAGTTAGGACACCGACACTTGTTGGTCAGTATCCTAACCCTCCCCCTCTCCCTACCCCTAACCCTCCCTCCTTGGTTCCTAAACCTAACCTCCTTCCCCCCGCACCCTAACCCTTCCCCCTTAGTGCCTAACCCTAACCATCCCCCTAGTGCCTATCCCTAACCATCCCCCTATCCCTACCCTAAACCTAACTTCCCTCCTAATGTTAACACTAACCATCACCCTAGTGCCTATCCCGAACCCTGCCCCTCTCCCTAACCATCCCTCCCTGGTTCCTAAACCTAACCTCCCCCCCTAGTGCCTATCCCTAACACATAACCCTTACCCTCCCCCTTACTCCACTACTTACAGTTGGGATGCCAAACCAGGATTTTGACAGGTATCAGGATCCCGGTGCTGGCAATCTAAGTGCCGACATCCCGTCTGTCGGGATTTTAACCGGATCCCATATAAAGGTGATAAATGTAATAAACACACAATTCAAATCATACAAAGATGCTCCATTCAGTGATTCTCAGCTCCAGTCCCCGAGTACCACCAACAGGTCACGTTTTCTGGATTTCTCTAATCATGCACAGGTGAGTTAATCCATGTTGCTGGGTCAGTAATTATCCCACCTGCTTCCGCAGACAGAAATCCTCATAACATGACCTGTTGGGAATCACTTGCCGGTTGAGGTTGAGAATTACTGCTCTATTCCACAGAAGCCAATCAGATACTGTATTATAATAGTATAATGCCAGTCATATTATTAAATACCGTGACTAAGAGCCCACGCATGCGCCGACCGACCACCGCTACTACCCCCCCACCGATGCTAAGCCCCGCCCCCCGGTGCTAAGCCCCGCCCCCGCGATCGCGGACCCCCGCGACCCCCCCACCCTTCATTACACTTACCTGCATCCTCCTGGCCTCCGGTGATCTTCTCCGGGCTTCCCGATCAGGTGATCTCCCATACTGCACTGGGGCCCGATCACCTAATGACCGGGCCCCAGTGTACTATGGGAGACCAGCTGACCGGAGAGGAGCCATCACCGGAGGCCCGATCACCGGTCCCTGGATTCAGGTAAGTAAAAGAAAAAATGTTTAATTTTTTTTTCTTTTTTTTTACAGCAATCAGCTTGCGGTCTGCTTAGACCACACAGCTGATTACTGGGACCGGCTCCCGCCTCTGCTCTCCCCGTTAGAGCAGAGTGGGAGCCCGGTAACCGGGGGAGACCCTGGATAACGCCACCTCCAGGTGGCGTTATTATCACAGGGCTTCCCCCGGTATTTTTTTACATTTTATTTTTAGTAACTGTGGTCGGATCACATTTCCCATTACAATTATGGGAAATGCGATCTGCTTTACTAAAAATAAGTGATACTGGGGGTTGGAGTAGAATTTTACTAATTCTACTCCAATTGCCCAGTAATAACTACAGGTGATACTAAAATAATGTGAAAAGGGTGTGAAAACACAAAACAGCCTTTATCACTTTATCTTAGTAAAAATAATGTTAATAAATAGAGCCCATAGTTACACAACTACAGGTATCGTATGACTGGATGGTGCTTAGCAAGAAAAGAAACTGATAAATAAAGGGGAGACAGAAATATTATATAGCTTTCAGTTGATATTTAATCTTCTCTGGGTCCTCTGCAGCTCCATGCCTGGAGACCGCTACCTTCTAAGGAACCTCTTGCTTCGGCCTACCTTAAGATGTTTGGACAAGAGATTTTCTATCACGAGTTAAACAAAAACTCCCTAGAAAACATATTTAAGGTAAGCGCTATAAATTTTACTACTTTGTTGTCCTCCCTTTCTGGAGCTAATAGAAGTGATTAGTGTACAGTTTACATCCTGCCTCTGTAAGACCCGCAACCACCACAAAGCTGCCAACCATTGTAGTGGACCTGTCCAGGGTTGGACTGGCCCACAGGGGTACAGGGGAAATCCCCGGTGGCCCCCCCTAACTGTGTGCCCACCCCTCTCTTCTAGGTGTCAGGTTACAGACCTCAAATTATAGATTGATACTCTATTAGACGTTTAGTTATTTGATGGTGCAGGACCAATATGGGGTTTGGTTCACTTCTATAGAATGCATCAGGATTTGCTTAATGGTTATCCAAGTGTCTGTGGTGGATGGCCACACCCCCTCTAGTAGATGACCGCTCCCCTTAAGCATGGGCCCCTACCACTGCATTCCCCCAGTTGGACCTTCATGCTCCAGTTCAACACTGGACCTGTCATACCCAAAGGTGTCATCCTGTACAGACTGGTCGCATTAAAGAGCAAGGGCGAGATGCACTAACACCTCGCAGTACTTACCGCCGGACACCGCCTCCATGCTGATCACATATGCACTAACATATGCGATCAGTAGCGCAAAGGACAGCTCTTCCGATAAGATCTGTCCTTTGCGATCTGCCCTGCGCCGTGGACTTCCGGGTTTATGATTCGGGAGTCCATCTGTACATGCGCAGAGTGACGCGTCGGCCGCGGGGCATGCTGGGAGGTATCAGATCAGATCCCTCATAGCAGCGCGATTCAGTAGAAGCCCATAGGCTTGTATAGGGTAACGCCAGCAATAGCATCGGAGCCTGGCGGCCAGGAGAATGATGCATACGGAAAATGCGGTAAACGGGTTTTACCGCATTCTCCGTTTAGTGCATCCTTGCCCAAGTAAAGTAAATTTTGGACATAGGTGTCATGTCATCAGTAAACTTAATAATATAGTGATGTGTATATAGGTAGCAACATCTGTTGGGCATAGAAGTGTAAAATCCTTTGGTAAAAACAGCCACTGCTTAGCAAGGTCATGCTTCTCTGCCTAGCATCACTCTGGGACAGTCAAAAGTAATAGCTTCCTGATTTTTTTTCCCCTTAAAACCAAGTTTTATCATCCAAACTGTCACTTTTCTACATGAGCTCTGTCCTCTACCTTGGCTGTAACTCCTCTGTGTCTGTATTTAATAGAAATTTGCATATACTACACGTTATGAAGTTATTAATACAGATTTGATGATGTCATTTATCCATAGTTTCTTCCCATTGGTAAGCACCCCACATTACAAGCAGTTGTGAATGATCTCCAGAACGGTCTGGATATAAGTTGGTCTAAACCGTTGTTGTCGAGTGAAAACCGCCTAGTTGTCCCAACCTGCGTGGGGCTGCCGTTGGAAACCAGCCTGTACTACTCGTCTGTCACACGGGTGCAATTACAAGGTACAAATTGAGATCAACGGTAACAATGCACAAAGTTGAGTTAAAGGGATTTGAAGTAACAAAAAATGCATTTATCTTGGTAATAGCGGTACCAGATGAGCGATGTTAAGTGCGTGACCCACCGTGAAAGTGTACCCTCTTCACTCTTTCTATCTCCAAGGTTTGATACATTTACCCCTGGGCATACTCGCCACAAAACAGTATGTGCCAACTGAGGGTTATAAACCAAAGTATTCACATATAAATGGCGGCGTGTGTACTATGGCCCTCATTCAGACCCACTCGCAAGCGGCTGTCCGCTCGCAAGTGGGTTGATGGTCCCCACTGCACATGCGCACGATGGAGGGAGCTCCGTCGTGCGCATGCGCGAGACCCGACGAGCGAAGGACTTTCCTTCGCTCAGAGTGTCTCATCAAAGGGGGCGTGCTGTCGATGGTGACTGACAGCACGCCCCCTTCGGTGGGCGTGCCGGGGGCGTGCCTGCCAGACGTAGGCGTTCGGAACACCTACCGTCTGAAGCCGGCCCCACTGACATCACTAGTGATGTCAGTCGAGGTGATTTTGGCTCTGATAGAGCCAAAATCACTCCTGGCCTTGCGGTTGAAAAACCCAACCGCAGGCTTTTGCTCGCAGTTTCGATGGTCGCGATGGTCAAGACCATCGCGACCATCATCCTGCACGCTCGTATATGCTGTGGGTGGTGACCCACAGCTTAACGAGCGTCCAGGAGGATGCTCCATATTAATGGAGGTGGGCCCTGATTCAGAGCGAGCGCTCTGGTCAGAGCGTCCGGCTCTGAATCAGGGCCTATATCTTTTGCCTTTAGTGGCACTAGGGGGAATATATGATATATGTACTCTGGCCCTGATTCAGAGCCGGACGCTCTGACAGAGTGCTTGCTCTGAATCAGGGCCGGGCTATTTGTTTTTTAGAGCGGCCTCCTGGCCGCTCGCATAGCTGTGGGTGACCACCCACAGCTATAGCGAGGGGCCAGGAAGATGGTCGCGATGGTCAAGATTCCAACCCGGTCGCTTAGCCGCGGCTGCACGCTATGGCCGATTATCGCCCGTCTGCCCATGTGGCAAAATAAGCATGTGCGAACCAGTCACTGCGTCCGGGAATCGTGTACTCGTAGTACACAGACTGGACGATACTTTGACAGAATGTGCCATTTGTGGGTGGTAACAGGGGAAGGTGCTTGTGAATGGGGGAGTGGTGCTGTGAACGTAGGCGTGTCTGGGCGTCAAAACTGAGTTTTATGGGTATGCATAATTAGCATGGAAGCGTCATTGTACACGTCACCTGGTTGTATTTCAGCCTGCAGTGATCGCAGTGCTTGTGGCGGGGTAGGGTCTACCTCAAGGGCTGCGTGCAGCTCCGATGCCTCTCGATGGTTCTGATTAATCATACACTTCCTGGAGATGACGTGTGTTAAGAAAGAAAAAGTGAGCGTCTTTAGACTGGCGTGCGCTCACTCTGGCGCCGCTCTCTAAGACATAGAGGGCGTCCTTACACCAGATAGTACGATCGCGGAATTTGCATACCCGGCCCCTTTTGGCTGCGAGAGAGCGCAGCTTAGCGTCCGGGTCTGAATCGACCCCTTTATCACTTTTCAGAGCTTAGTACATCTACTCATGCCTTCCAACTGTCCCTGGATATGCTGTGTAGTTCTGATATGAAAAGACTGTCCTATCATATCAAGAACTTTGCCCCAATTCTAGTGACTGTTGGGGGTGCATCCAGGTTTCCTGACGCTAGTGATGTGTATCAGTGATTATAGAGGATGAAAGGGGTGCCAAGGGCGGCCCAGGGCTTTTGGAGTTCCAGGCAGGTCCTCAGAGACCATAATGCGGCACTATCCTCTATTGGCATACCCACCCCCCTATTACATGTGAAGCAGGTGCATACAGTTTTCTGATTTGTATATGGGTAGTATTGGAAGGTATAATAGAGGGATAGTATAAAATATCTGTACGGCATCTACCTGTGCTATAATACCTTTTATGCACCAAACATATTCCAATTGCAAGTACAAAACAACTACTAAACCAAATGTGAATGTATGTACTGTACTTTGAACAGAAATTGTGTTTAAATCTACTGTATTTTTTAAATTATTTGACAGCTCAGGCCCACATTACTCCTGATCTAAAAGAAGATGTAAATATTCACCAGTTACTGGCGTCTAACATAAATCTGAAATCCAAGTTTTCCCTAAGGTGACACTGACTATATTATTCTGTACAAACGTATTTTCAAAGCAGATAATGTAAAAACAATTACTGAGCATTTGTAGTGAGTCAAAATCAAAACCTTTTACATTGTGAGGTTCAATTGTGGATACATTTATTATTATTATTATTATTATTATTATTATTATTATCAGTATTATTATTATTATTATTATTATTATTATTATTATTATTATTATTATTATCATCAGTATTATTATTATTATTATTATTATTATTATTATTATTATCAGTATTATTATTATTATTATTATTATTATTATTATTATTATCAGTATTATTATTATTATTATTATTATCAGTATTATTATTATTATTATTATTATTATTATGTTTAGCAAAATAATGTTAATCTGACATTTATAGCACACAAAGGGCCTGATTTAGAGCCGGACGCAATTAGCGTCCAGAAAATAGGGGTGGCTATTCAAATGAACCGTTCGCTGTTTGCGGTCTGTTCACGCCTCTAGGTCTGAACGAGCGAACAAAACTTGCGGTCGTTTTTTGGGAAACTACGCCCCCTGGCCGCTCGCATCCTACGTCATGTCCGCTATTTATTAGATTAATCGAGTACATCGACCAGGGTATGAGCTGCTCGCTATTCTTGTGGTTGGTTTTTGCTACCACAATTTTGCGAGCAGTTCTGGCTATAAAATAACCCAGTGACGTGGTCAATGACGCTGCTGTTTTAATTATGCACACCCATAAAACGCCCGTTTTGACCTTTAAGCACGCCTGCGATCGGATCTCCACTCCCCGTTTTCAAGCACCTTCCCCTGTTACCACCCACATACGCCTCTTTCTGTCACTCAAATTATCAGGCATTCGCTGTTTTGCGAGCACATGAATTTCGACCGCACTGACTGGTTCGCACATGCGTATAACGATCCGTACGCATGCGCAGTTGGGCAAACATCGCTCGGAGCGAACGAGCGGCCGCTTACGAGCGGCTCTGAATCAGGCCCAAAGGTCTCTGTGCTGAGCCTTGGAGAGAAATAAAGTGGATGAAGATAAAGTACCAACCAATCAGCTCCTAACTGTCATTTTTCAAACAGCCTGTAACACGGCAATTAGGAGCTGATTGGTTTGTACTTTATCTCTGTCCACTTTATCTCTCTACAAGGCTTAGTAAATAGACCCCATATAATCACGTGACTTATACCATCTGCTCCAATGTATCAGCCAGTGATCTGTAATAATAGGATGCAGTTATGTGACACAATCCAGACAGCAGAATACTGGCTAGGGATTTATGATAGGCATCGAACTACCGACGCTATCATAATCCAGACGGCGGAATCCAGGACGACGTGTGCCCGAATGCGGTAAGTCCGGGGCGCCCGTCCTGTTAGGCACAGGAGGGTGCCGGGGGGGAGTTAGGTTTAGGGCAGGTAGCGAAGTTAGCGTTTTTTTGAGGCGGTAGGGTTAGGCAACCCTAGGGAGAGGTTAGGGTTAGGCACCCCCCCTAGAGTGTTAGGTTTCGGGAACGGTAAGAGGGGGTTAGGGTTGGGCACTAGGGGGAGAGGTTATGGTTAGGGTTATGGGGGGACAGGGGAGGTTAGCATACTTACTTGCCTCTGTCGGGATTTTCGCCCTGTCAGGCAGCCGCTGTCGGGATTTGAAATGGCGGCATTTCCATCCCATTCCTGTAATAACATATAAGAAAGCATAATAAACAAGTGTTACAGGTTATAACAGAAAATTCTGACAATAAAGGAGGGGTGAAGGTTCCTTCTGAGACAGATGGGCTGAATGTTACTGTCACTGGTAAAGCAACATTTCAGGAACTTATCAGGTATTAAACATTGGTTTGCCGTATTCCATAAATAAATGATAATAATAATAATAATAATAATAATAATAATAATAATAATAATAATAATAATAATAATATAGATAGATAGATATTAAATAGACAAATATGAGATAGATAGATAGATAGATAGATAGATAGATAGATATGAGATAGATATTAGATAGATAGATAGATAGATATGAGATAGATAGATAGATAGATAGATAGATAGATAGATAGATAGATAGATAGATAGATAGATAGATATGAGATAGATAGATAGATAGATATGAGATAGAGAGATAGATATTAGATAGATAGATAGATAGATAGATAGATAGATAGATAGATAGATAGATAATTAGATATAATAGATATGAGATAAATAGAGAGATAGATAGATAGATAGATAGATAGATAGATAGATAGATAGATAGATAGATAGATAGATAGATAGATAGATGGATATGAGATAGATAGATAGATAGATAGATAGATAGATATGAGATAGATAGATAGATAGATAGATAGATAGATATGAGATAGATAGATAGATAGATAGATATGAGATAGATAGATAGATAGATAGATAGATAGATAGATAGATAGATAGATAGATAGATAGATAGATAGATATTCTTAACTGCTATTTGTAGTTTTATATAAAACAATTTGTTTTCCAGTTTAAACTGATTTTGCTTTATTGGTTTGTATATGCAGTCATAAATTCTATTAAATGCATTACTTTATCATTCTAGCTTTTTTGTATGTTTTTAAAGCAAAGCCGATGTATAATTTAGATAATTAAAAGCATACTGTAGTTGTTTAATTCTAGGTAAAAATGTTTTTAATCCCCTGTATGTAATCACCAAACATTAAGAAATAGCTATAATATAATATAATCTGAATTTAAATGTCACCCACTGTATAAACTTTCTCTGATAAAGCTTTTCTAAAACACGGCGCTTAGCAACAGTGCACATACAATATAAATTGCAATGTTAGATGATGTTATAAAATAGCAAAACAATATAAATAGTAAATGGCGCTTTCTGTTAGCAGAAGGATGTGACCCCTATATTTCCCCTTGTCATTCAGCATTAATAAGGACATCGTATTTATGATGGGAGTGAATACAGACCTCATGCAGGCAGGACTGCAACTCCAGACACAAATCAACATGATTCTACCTGTAGGTACTGAAGCAACGTTTAATATAGGAGAGAAACATTTCAAGATGGATTATATTCCAAATCAGCAAGAAAATGAAGTTGTGTCTATAAGGTATTTGTATTTGAAATAGTAATTACAGTAAATGCATTAACTAAAACAAATTGCTGAATGATGTAACAGTTTTGAACTGTACACAATCAAATAGATTACAATTTATTATATATGTCGTGATTTTATATGGTCTTGTTTCTATTTAGGTGTAGGTGTAGGGTGTTTGAAGTACAGTACAAAAGGAATACCATGCTAAATAAAACCCCAAATTTGAAACTTTTTAGTACAATAGACATAAGATTAGAATGACAACGAAACATTTTAATATTTATATAAAATTAGAAAAACATCATTTAGAGATAATCAGATCTAAAACTAATATCATCAGAAAATAATTTGCTTGTTAGTTAATTTCATATTGTGACAAAACCACTGGGAAGGTTATGAAGGGGAGATATATATGTCCCAGGTTTCTAGCATCAAGAAGCTGATTAGCAGTCTTGATTGCCAGACCACATGTGAGAGGCTGCTAAAAGGGTGTGTCAGTCTCTGTGGTCATTCTCTCAATGCCTGGGGAATAGCTCAGAGGTCTGTTGAGAGACACTATGATTACTGAATGTAAGTGCTGGGCTAAAGCCTTCTGTTTGGTGAGACGGACATTAGGTCTTCCCAATCTGAGAGAGGGAATCATTTTGTTTAGTTAGAGCCAGACAGCCCAGGATTTACATTATTTTTGTGTTGCTAATAAAACTAGCTGCGGATACTTGTACCAAGGACCAGGACTGCCGTACTACTAATTGGCTGCTGCATGACAAGTGCAACCCCAGGAGTCAGCACACCCTGGTTTTGCAACAATGTTCCTATCACTATTGTACACATAAATCCCACAAAAACAATGCTGTTTTGTGAAATAACACTCCCAATTGTTGCTCAATGCATTTATATTCATGGTCAAGATGGGGGTGCCTGCATGCAGACATTAGTTGTCGGGGGTTTCCCTTGTTGAGTGCAGGCTATGGCATGAATGTGCCTTATTCACCCACATGGGAAGGTATATTTAGAGGTCACACCTTTCTAGGTGGCCACACAGCATTATTTTTGCAGAGTTCCATTTTCTCACTGAATTATGCCAAAAGTTAATTGTTGTACTTTTTTGGGGAGAACTGGAGTTCAAACCTTGATAACTTCTTTTCCACGCAGCCCTTATTCATTGTTTTCTGTACAGTACAGTATGTTGGGGCCATGAACACTGGTTCTAGTCAATGTGATGGCTGCAGAATGTATCATAAATACATTGCCCCCCCTATTTGCATGCATACCAGCATTTTGTAACTCCAGTACATGCAGCAATACTTACCGACCAGCATAGCTCTTGTCGTATAGAGCTGCCCAGCAACACATGTACTTCTGGGTTTATGCCCCAGGAGCCCTAATGCTCAGGGGCAGCCATCAGCCCAATGCTGGGCATTGCCTATTGGCCATAAGCTCCGTGAAATGTAACTTAATGATACTGCATATGACTAGTATATATAGGATTCTATAAGGACTGCTCTCTGACATCTACGGACCTTTTTCATGTGTATAGGAATGTATATGTTTTGCAGTAAACCTGAGATCTTACTGCATTTTACCCTTTGATACATACTGCTTAATAAAAGAGAGGTATTTAGCTCATTAGCCATAACTCTCCAGTCTCTTTGTGACCTCTGGTGACAAAGAAGAGCCATGCGTGTAGCTATAGTGGGTGCCAGCAGCCATTACTATGGGACCCAGATGCTTCCAGGTCAGAAAGTTGTCAACCAGTTTCTAGAATTTCTCGCTAAGAACTCTGTGGCATAATGTGTACTGGGGGCACTACAATGTGGCATAATGTGTACTGGGGGCACTACAATGTAGCATAATGTGTACTAGTATCACTACAATGTGGCATAATGTGTACTAGTGTCACTACAATGTGGCATAATATGTACTGGGGCACTACAATGTGACATACTGGGGGCACTACAATGTGGCATAATGTGTACTGGCAGCACTACAATGTAGCATAATAAGTACTGGGGCACTACAATGTGACATACTGGGGGCACTACATTGTGGAATAATGTGTACTGGCACCACTACAATGTGGATTAATGTGACATACAGTACTGGCAGCACTACAATGTGGCATAATGTGACATACTGGCAGCACTACATTGTGGCATAATATGTACTGCCAGCACTACAATGTTGCATAATATGTACTGGGGCACTACAATGTGAAATACTGGGGGCACTACAATGTGGAATAATGTGTACTGGCAGCACTACAATGTGGATTAATGTGACATACAGTACTGGCAGCACTACAGTGTGGCATAATGTGACATACTGGGGCACTATATTGTGGCATAATATGTACTGGGACACTACAATGTGACATACTGGGGGCGCTACAATGTGGAATAATGTGTACTGGCAGCACTACAATGTGGCATAATGTGTACTGGCAGCACTAAAATGTAGCATAATACGTACTGGGGCACTACAATGTGATATACTGAGGGCACTACATTGCGCATAATATGTACTGGGGCACTACAATGTGACATACTGGGGGCACTACAATGTGGAATAATGTGTACTGGCAGCACTACAATGTGGCATAATATGGACTGGGGCACTACAATGTGACATACTGGGGGCACTACAATATGGAATAATGTGTACTGGCAGCACTACAATGTGGCATAATATGTACAGGCAGCAGTACAATGTGGCATAATGTGTACTAGGAGCTCTGTGTGAATTAGGGCACTACTACTGGGCAAACAATAGGGCATAACATTAACTAGGACACTACTACAGATGTGTCCTCATACTCTTACCCTCAACATGCCATGTGGCATGATATGCCTGGCACGTGTGAGCAATGTATTTAATCTTTCTTGCTCGAATGTGCATTTTAGTCACAATGTGATGTGACAAAACCGCTTCACAAAACTGCACAAATGAATTTGATCTGTAACACTTGTATATCTGGGTGTGACTGAGTCTGAATCTGTACAAAAGAACTTGCATGAAACACTGCATCGTAGTACTTCATATACAGATTCACACTCAGTGGTGAGTAAGATGCACATTCCAGCAATAATGAAGTGAAAAAGACGCTCGGCGCAGAGTCACACTGGATATGGGGCACCAGGAAGGGCTGCTTGGCATGATTGCAGAAATAGTGTAGTAGTATTTAGGGCACTACTATGGGCATAAAAGTAATTAGGGCACTACTATGGGCATAACATACCTAGGGCACTACTATGGGGCATAACATTAACTACAGTACTACTATGGGCATAAAATAACTAGGGCACTACTATGGGCATAACATAACTAGGGCACTACTACGTGCATAAAAGTAATTAGAGCACTACTATGGACATAAAATGAACTATGGCACTAGAATGGGGAATAACATTAACTACGGTACTACTTTGGGGCATAAATTGAACTAGGGCACTACTATAGGACAAAACATTACCTAGGGCACTACTTTGGGGCACACAATTAATTAGGTCAGTACTATAAGGCCTAAAATAAACGAGGGCACTACTATGGTGCATAAAAGTAACTAGGGCACTACTATGGGGCAAACAATGAATTAGGGTACTACTATAGGGCATATAATGAACTTGGGCACTACTATGGGGCAAACAATGAATTAGGGCACTACTATAGGGCATATAATGAACTTGGGCACTACTATGGGGCAAACAATGAATTAGGGTACTACTATAGGGCATATAATGAACTAGGGCACTACTATGGGGCAAACAATGAATTAGGGTACTACTATAGGGCATATAATGAACTTGGGCACTACTATGGTTCACTAAATGAATTAGGGCACTAGAATGGGGCATAACATTAACTACGGTATTACTATGGGGAATACAATGAACTAGGGCACTACTATAGGGCAAAACATTACCTAGGGCACTACTTTGGGGTACACAATTAATTAGGTCAGTACTATAAGGCCTAAAATAAATGAGGGCACTACTATGGTGCATAAAATTAACTAGGGCACTACTATGGTGCAAACAATGAATTAGGGTACTACTATAGGGCATATAATGAACTTGGGCACTACTATGGTTCACTAAATGAATTAGGGCACTAGAATGGGGCATAACATTAAGTAGAGCACTACTATTGGGCATAAAAGTAATTAGAGCACTACTATGGACATAAAATGAACTATGGCACTAGAATGGGGAATAACATTAACTACGGTACTACTTTGGGGCATAAATTGAACTAGGACACTACTATAGGGCAAAACATTACCTAGGGCACTACTTTGGGGCACACAATTAATTAGGTCAGTACTATAAGGCCTAAAATAAACGAGGGCACTACTATGGTGCATAAAAGTAACTAGGGCACTACTATGGGGCAAACAATGAATTAGGGTACTACTATAGGGCATATAATGAACTTGGGCACTACTATGGGGCAAACAATGAATTAGGGCACTACTATAGGGCATATAATGAACTTGGGCACTACTATGGGGCAAACAATGAATTAGGGTACTACTATAGGGCATATAATGAACTAGGGCACTACTATGGGGCAAACAATGAATTAGGGTACTACTATAGGGCATATAATGAACTTGGGCACTACTATGGTTCACTAAATGAATTAGGGCACTAGAATGGGGCATAACATTAACTACGGTATTACTATGGGGAATACAATGAACTACGGTATTACTATGGGGAATACAATGAACTACGGTATTACTATGGGGAATACAATGAACTACGGTATTACTATGGGGAATACAATGAACTACGGTATTACTATGGGGAATACAATGAACTACGGTATTACTATGGGGAATACAATGAACTACGGTATTACTATGGGGAATACAATGAACTACGGTATTACTATGGGGAATACAATGAACTACGGTATTACTATGGGGAATACAATGAACTACGGTATTACTATGGGGAATACAATGAACTACGGTATTACTATGGGGAATACAATGAACTACGGTATTACTATGGGGAATACAATGAACTACGGTATTACTATGGGGAATACAATGAACTACGGTATTACTATGGGGAATACAATGAACTACGGTATTACTATGGGGAATACAATGAACTACGGTATTACTATGGGGAATACAATGAACTACGGTATTACTATGGGGAATACAATGAACTACGGTATTACTATGGGGAATACAATGAACTACGGTATTACTATGGGGAATACAATGAACTACTGCTGCTGCTAAGAGAGTTTCTCTCTAGAAGCATTGAGGCAGGGGCCCACACATTTCTGGCTATGCCCCTGGCACTTACCATATGCTTTTGGTGGAATGTCAGCGCTCATTGTTGCTAGCAGGGTCTGGTTGAAGTCAGACAAGTCAAACAGACCATATGGGGCTAATCAGCTTTATACAAGGCTCAGGGAATGGAGAAACCAGGGATTTAAATTCAGCCTATGAGGATAGGGCTGGGGTGGAGCTTAGCTTTTCGATGCTGGACACACCGGGCTGGTCTAATAGTCAGTTGGACTGTATAAGTCAGTTAGTGCTAGTGGTTGCCCAGAGGAACCTGTTTTGCTTTGTGGAAGTTGTCCTAACGGATAAAGCAGTCTGTTATATTCAAAAATGTTGAATATTCTCCATACTATAGGGAAGCTATATCAAGTCATGGAGAAAGATTATGTGGAGATGTTACACACAGCATCTGCCATTTAAAAGACTACTAGATAAATTACAGAAGCTGATCAGTTGCTTTGGTTAACTTCTCCAGTTGATCCCTCTGAGGTTTGATACATATCCCCCTTTTTCTGTTTGACAGTGGATTGAGGAAGGACAACATTTTTAGAAATGTTTTTGAAGCTCTTCCATCCCCGCGAGCATCAACGACTCTTTTTTTTTAAGTCTGCAGGATATATTTTTTCGATTGAGCCATAACTTGCATGGTGAAGAGTGATATCTAACGGTAGATGGGTCCATCTGTCTCCCTTACAACTAGAGATGTGCGCTGACCCCCGTGTTTTGGTTCTGGAAAACCACCCTCAAGTGTTTTGGTTTTGGTTTTCGATATGGTTTTGTGTTTGGTTTTGGTTTTTCAAAACCACCCTCAAGTGTTTTGGTCTTGGTTTTCGATATGGCTTTTTTTTTTTTTTTACTATTAAAAAGTTTTTAAAAACAGCTAAAATCATGTCATTTATGCAATTCAAAACCCAAAATTAAAATTTAAAATCCAAATTCCGAACCGTGAAAAGATCAGAACCGTGACTCGGATTTATCCGGATTCACGAAATTCGGAATTCGGGTGGATTCGGATTTGTGGAGAACCGAACCACACATCCCCAGTAATAACAAATGAGTAACAAAGAGATCCTTATAGCTTTTCCAAAACAGGTCGCTTAATATTGGATCAGCACCAATTTTCCCTCTAAATTTAGTAATCACGAAAGGAAAAAGCTCTGACAGCGGCAAATTTATTTATTTGTTTTTTTGATACAATTTCGCTTGTTACTGTATCCTTGTTCTGCAAAGCAAGAACAGCTCATTCAATTCATGAAAAAGTTAACTAGATTTGCGGTAACTATTATTAAGGTTTGGTTCATAGTTTAGATCAAATTAGTGAATAAACAGAGACAATGCTAAATAGTTTTCTATAAGTTAGAAGCTCACTAACTAGGGCTGGGAGAATGACAGGGAACCCAGTCACATAGTATCAACTTTTTTAAAAAGTTTTTTGTGCAAGACAGAGTGAAATATTCGCCTTTTAATGATAATACAGGTGCTTGCGCATAAATTAAAAGCCCGTTACTTTAACACAAGTAGAAGTACAGCGACCTTCAAAAAGCTGGAAAAATCATAAACAGCTGAACATTATATTTCTACTCATAAGTCACTTGCAAATATGTCTTTAAGATAATCCGTGTAATGTTGTATGTTCAGGTCAAAGGCATTCGCCGTAACAAGAAATGTGGAGGATTCAGCCGCAGCAAAAATGACTCCAGTCGTAGCAGCTGGAACGGAACCAAATGTACTGAAACAGACCTTTAATCCAAGAGACTTGCCAGTGGGGGACACAGCGAGGACGAAGGTAAAGAGAATTCACTATCAGCCCAGAAATATGCTCTACCCAGCTGGGATTTGCTTTGTCTCAGATAAAAAATACAGACTCCTGCTTTTTTCAAGCTCGCCTGCAGTTAATCATATGTATATTGCATAGGATCTGGACAACTAGTGTTTATTATCATTATTATTATTTTTATTATTATTATTATTATTATTATTATTACTATTATTATTATTAGCATTATTATTATTATTATTATTATTATTATTAGTATTATCATTATTATTATTATTATTATTACTATTATTATCATTATTATTATTATTATTATTATTATTATTTTAAAATCACACAAAAAGAAAAATACTGTATAAAATGTTTTTACTGTGATTATTCAACATGTCCAGGTGATTTATAATTGATAGCAGTAGAGACGACCTTCCTTGCTCATGGTGATGAAATTCAGGAGTAAGCAACAGCAATAGACACTGTCCCTGGGGCACTGATTTATAAAATAATATATTTTATTTTCATACATAATCTGATTACATGGGACTGAAGAGAAATCGCTGCCTGCTGCTACCTCAGAATCCTGCTGGCTGGTTCTATGTAAATACAGTACGTGTTTCGTCTAAAGCATGGTCGCATTGCAAAATGTGATCATATCACCGGAATGTCTCACCCGGCACATGCAGGAACAGGGGCTCCGAAAGGAACTCGCCTCTGCGATGTGCCAGGAGAGCTTCCGGGGGGTGATACACATGCACAGTCCCGCTACCTGCGCATGCACGGCCGCCATTGCCGGGGAGGGTTCTGAAGGACCCCTCCGCCGGTTAATATAGGCTACAGCGGCTATCGCCATCTTCAGATAACATTACCTGCAGGGGCCAATATCCAGAATGCATCACTTTCTGGATGTTGGTAAGTTTGGCAGCAGCGCATCCCCCATAAAAACCCAAGGTGGATGCGGCCGCCAACGGGATGGAGGGATCGCAGTAGGTATGTCCTTCATACATCCGGGGGAAACTTGATATTGGTGGTTAACCCCCGAAAACGGATGTTTTTGGGGATATAGCCGCAAATATAGAATGACAGCTGGGCCCCTAGAGCTCTGTCCAAACAAAGTGAAATGTGTTAGCGCAGGTGACAGCATTCGCTAAGTAACTTTAACAAACTGACGGCACACAAGATATTCTGACCCTAGGGGGTAATTCATAAGAAGATACATTGGGCCTGATTCAGACCCACTCGCGAGCGGCTGTCGCAAGTGGGTCGATGTTATGGACTGAGCATGCGCACGACGGAGGGAGCTCCGTCGTGCGCATGCGCCAGACGCGACGAGCGAAGGAAAGTCCTTCGCTCGTTGTGTCCGATCAAAGGGGGCGTGCTGTCAATGTTGATTGACAGCACGCCCCCTTTGGTGGGCGTGCCGGGGGCGTGCCTCCCTGACGGGGGCGTTCCCACGGGAACGCCTCCCGTCAGAAGCCGGCCCACTGACATCACTAGTGATGTCAGTGGGAGTGATTTTGGCTCTGATAGAGCCAAAATCACTCCGGAGCTTGCGGTTGAAAACCTCAACCGCAGGCTCCGGCTCGCAAATTCGATGGTCGCGATGGTCTCGACCATCGCGACCATCACAATGCACGCTCGTATAGCCTGTGGGTGGTGACCCACAGCTATACGATCGTCCAGGAGGACGCTCCATGAAAATGGAGCCCGGCCCTCATTCAGAGCGTTCGCTCTGCTCAGAGCGTACGGCTCTGAATGAGGGCCATTGTCTTTACAGATGTAGTGCATCATCATTATTGAAGGACAGAACTTTCATATTTCAAGTGTACTAAGGCAAATATCTATTTGTATCTATACAAGTGTTTAAGGCAGAAATACTTTTGTTTTTTTATTATTTCTTTTAGATGTCTTTTGGGGGAGTAGGTATTCCCCCTACATTTAATCTGCGCTATAAAATCAGATTTCAAGTCTCTATCACACCACTATGAACCAGCCCACAGACAAAACCAATAGGGAATATTTTCCCCAAAGCTGAAATTATGTGTAAAATGAAAAATAAGGATATGATGAAAAAACCTGTAGGCACAACTTGAGACAATACAGCTTATAAATACTGATGGACACAGCGATTCAACTGAATTTCAGTAACCCTTGAATTACTATGGTACTATTAATTTGACAAAATTAGCTAATTAGTTTATATACTGTAGGCTGGAGAGTCAGACAACCCCACTGACAAAGCAGTGGTCACCAGTGGTAACCAGAGAAGGGCGAGGGTTGGGTTTAAAAGTTCCTGCACTTCCCCTAGGGGCCGGTGACATGGGGCTATAACAATTATTAGAACTTGTTAAGGCCAGGAGGCCTCAGTACTCTCCTTCACTGCCAGTCTTTTCCAAGTGTTCAATTAAGTTTTTCAGATTTGGAAATGCTTTAATAGAATAAAGTTTAAAAATTGTGGGTATATATATATATATATATATATATATACAGTCAGGTCCATAAATATTGGGACATTGACAGAATTTTCAGATTTTGGCCTCTATTCACCACCACAATGGTTTTGAAATGAAACAAACAAGATGTGCTTTACCTGCAGACTTTCAGATTTAATTTGAGGGTAATTACATCCAAATCGGGTGAACGTTGTAGGAATTACAACAGTTTCAATATGTGCCTCCCACTTTTTAAGGGGCCAAAAGTAATGGGACTATCAACTCAAAAGCTATTTCATGGACAGGTGTGGGCTATTCCCTCGTTATTTCATTATCAGTTAAGCAGGTAAAAGGTCTGGAGTTGATTCTAGGTGTGACATTTGCATTTGGAATCAGTTGCTGTCAACTCTCAATATGAGATCCAAAGAGCTGTCACTATCAGCGAAGCACGCCATCATTAGGCTGCAAAATCAAAACAAACCCATCAGAGAGATAGCAAAAACATTAGGTGTGACCAAATCAACTGTTTGGAACATTCCTAAAAAGAAAGAACGCATCGGAGAGCTCAGCAACACCAAAAGACCTGGAAGACCATGGAAAACAACTGTGGTGGATGACAAAATAATTATTTCCCTGGTGAAGAAAAACCCCTTCACAACAGTTGGCCAAATCAAGAACACTCTCCAGGAGGTAGATGTATATGTGTCAAAGTCAACAATCAAGAGAAGACTTCACAAGAGTGAATATAGAGGGTTCACCACAAGATGCAAACCATTGGTGAGCCACAAAAACAGGAAGACCAGATTAGAGTTTGCCAAACAACATCTAAAAAGCCATTACAGTTCTGGAACAACATCCTATTGACAGATGAGACAAAGATCAACTTGTACCAGAGTGATGAGAAGAGAAGAGAAGGAAAGGAACTGCTCATGATCCAAAACATACCACCTCATCAGTGAAGTATGGTGGTGGTAGTGTCATGGCGTGGGCATGTATGGCTGCCAATGGAACTGCTTCCCTTGTATTTATTGATGATGTGACTGCTGACAAAAGCAGCAGAATGAATTCTGAAGTGTTTCGGGCAATATTATATGCTCATATTCAGTCAAATGCTTCAGAACTCATTGGACAGCACTTCACAGTGCAGATGGACAATGACCCGAAGCATACTGCAAAAGCAACCAAAGAGTTTTTTAAGGCTAAAAAGTGGAATGTTATGCAATGGCCAAGTCAATCCCCTGACCTGAATCCGATTGAGCATGCATTTCACTTGATGAAGACAAAACTGAAGGGAAAATGCCCCAAGAACAAGCAGGAACTGAAGACATTTGCAGTAGAGGCCTGGCAGAGCATCACCAGGGATGAAACCCAGCGTCTGGTGATGTCTATGCGTTTCAGACTTCAGGCTGTAATTGCCTGCAAAGGATTTGCAACAAAGTATTAAAAAGTGAAAGTTAGATTTAGGATTGTTTAGTTTGTCCCATTACTATTGGCCCCTTAAAAAGCGGGAAGCACATATAGAAACCGTTGTAATTCCTACACCGTTCACCTGATTTGGATGTAATTACCCTCAAATTAAATCTGAAAGTCTGCAGTTAAATCACATCTTGTTTGTTTCATTTCAAAGCCATTGTGGTGGTGAATAGAGGCCAAAATCTGAAAATTCTGTCAATGTCCCAATATTTATGGACCTGACTGTATATATATATATATATATATATATATATATATATATATATATATATATATAATTTTTTTTCTTTAATACTCAGGCATGTTAGAGACTCCAGCCCATTATACAGAGACCACTGGTGTGTCAGGGGTTTCAATCCTATTGATTGTTCTGGTCCCCAAAGCCCAAGACTGGTTAGGAAGGGCATGGGTGCTGTTTTTTTTGTATCCATCCACCCCATTCACATAGCGACACCAATCCTCTGCTGACCAACCTGGGGCTAGCTGTCAGTACTATCAAGAACCCCACCCTTGTGGTCTCCCTGTCATAGTGGGAATTCTGCGGTTCGGAGGCTTTACTTACTGAATGCAGATTAGACGCACAATTTCCCGGTACTTTTAATGATCTAGGGGAGGGTCCCACAAGTACTTGAATTTTCCACCTCCTTTGAGGTCCTATAAATCTGGTTTTATGAAATACTTTCAAGATCCCCTTATAATAAGACTAGGGAGATGGATGGCTTTATGACTAGGGAGATGGTTGCTAGGATGGACAGATCTGGCCACTGGGTGCTTCCTCTAGGACGAGGCCATTTTTATTTGTCGTCTTTGAAGTCTGAATACACCCAAACAGTCCTACTGGATCATTCGTGGACATCACATTCCTTTTATGGAAAATGAGTGGGGGGGATGTGGCCAGCATGTGAATACCCAATTAAACTGTCATTATAGATATAAAGACCGTGTACCAATCAATTTGGAAAATTAATGTTAGCTGTTGCAGCTCCGCACATTTATAGCACTGTAAAGTAAAAGATAGGTAGAATTACTTGTTTAATTAATTGACTTTTATGTTAGTTTCGTCTTGTCATCTTATTGCAAATGATATGAAATTTGGAAACATTTATTGTAGACTTTGAGAACTCGGAGAGCAGCAGGTGGTGATTTAATGCCGCTGTGGACAACATGTAGCTCTAACAAAGATTTGCTTTAAAGTTTTTAGAACATATTTTCAATCAATCTCCATGAAGGAAACCACCATTTTTCTCCAGAGAATAATAACAGACTTGAGAGGAACTAGAGGCTGAAAAGCACTTAGCGAAACTCCTAGTTCACGAACACAAAAACACAAAGTATCAGCGGGGAACCCGAAGGTGTATTTTATAAGAAGCATTTCATTTAAAAGTAGGGTATTTCATTCAAAACATATTAAGTGGTGCATTGATACCTTCACATAATGACATATTTATTCCATCATTTCACAGGGAAAGTTTCCAGTAAAACTTCTCAGCCAAGAGAGGTACTACTGGCCCGGACGGACGCGACGACAGCCGCAGTCATCGGATTTTTCCGTGTGCAGTAGGACCAGTCATTTTGGGTTTCAGGTGTGCTTGGAGAAAAAATGTCTGTCTGCCGCTTTCGTGCGGAATTGCCCCCTCTATCACATCATTGGAGACCATTCTGTCAAACTGATTTTCAAGCCAGGTAATAAATTAAGATTTATTTCAGATTACTTTAATTCACCTACATGTATATACAGATGTGTCCACATACATCTAGCCTCCTTACACTTTGAACAGCCCTTCTAGCGGCGTCGTGCCATGGCGCGACTAGGTAACGCTGAGCGTCTTTACATGTGACTTATATTCTGTGTGTACTGCGGCTGTATCTACATGCGGAATGCAACATTAGTGTCACAGCCGCTGTCATTGCTTTGCCAATAAGATGCATTTGTAGGGAAAAAGATGCACAAACAGATGCTCAGCACTAACTATCTATCTATCTATCTATCTATCTATCTATATATCTATCTATCTCATATTTATCTATCTATCTCTCTATCTATCTCATATTTATCTATCTACCTATCTATCTATCTATCTATCTATCTATCTATCTCATATTTATCTATCTATCTCATATTTATCTATCTATCTATCTCATATCTATCTATCTCATATTTATCTATCTATCTCATATCTATCTATCTATCTATCTATCTCATATTTATCTATCTCATATCTCTCTATTTA